>CAKNWW010332865.1:0-12363 GCA_932074435.1 Andricus kollari
TGTTAGGAATTTAACGCGTTTCGTCTGTGAACATTTTTTCCAAGTTTATTAAAAAAATAAAGTTTTATTCTGGGCTATTGCTATTATTGCTTGGTCCTTGGCGTGCAGGCATCTTGCCCGCGACGTCACAATTTGAAATACCTAATCAAGTGTGCAAGCTATTTCCGCTATTTATCATAATAAGCTTAAAGAGCTAGCCACGGTATAAAAAGTCCTTGTAGAATGTATCTAAACTTAAAATGCACAATTTTAAATGTGTTCGCGCTACTACACTGCTGCCACCTTATGGTCATATTCCAAATTCCGGACAATTAACATCGAAGCTACTTCTTTGAAGATAATTCATAATCAATACATGATATATTATATATATGCTAAAAACACCTCATCTCTGTGAAACCAGAGAAACAAAAAACTGTCGGTATTAAATCTGTCAAATTTTTCGGTCAGGAGGTTAGCATTTTCGAAACAATTGCTATATATACAAACAACAAATGTGACATTATTGCAAAAAATTGTGATTCTTATTATCAACCCAGAAAACCTATAGATTGAAAAGTTCGACTCCTTTTCCGACCTGTCATCTTCATTTTCTCCTATTTTTTAATGTCCTTGATCTTGGAACCGTGACGTCCCGACGCAATTATAAAGCAAAAGCATTCGTGTTTCATACCTACGTGCAACCTACGTATTTTGGAAGACGCGTCGCTCGATCGGTTTGGATTGGTTGTTGCGACGTGGAACATCTTTTTTGCAAAATAAAATTGACAAGTCTTGGCAAGCAGGATAAAAAACGATGTCCTTGACCTTTACAACGGGCGCATACGTGTAGATTTCCGATTTCGTCCGTTGACTCTCGGGAACGATCGAGCCGACCAGATATAGCGGGACCATCAGAGTCCGAGCCAGGGGAGACAGGATTTGGAATCCTAACCGGAATGTGTTAACAGGTTACAGCGAAGCTCCCACTGCGAAAAATAACGTTACATAGCACTTCTCATCGACAGTTCATAGTACGAATTTGCTCGGGTGGTTTGATTACAATTGTCTCTGCATATTGTCTTTAAAAGGTCAATAAAACCCGCCTTTGTTTTGCGATACAGGATTCCGTTTTGATTCAAGATGGGATACCTGAAAAATATAGGCGCTGGAATTATTTATATCGGTGTTATTCTGGCCGTTTTAGCCTTCGCTCCAGGACTTCCTCCAGATGCAAACTTCACCGAGTACAAGTAAGTCTATATTTCTGTATAATTTTGATCTGTTTATTACAGGCGAATTTTATTTTTGGAAAATAAGTTCTTGTAGTTCATTCGTACGTGGCTTATTTAATAATTGACCTTAGTACTGAACTTTGACCTCCTTATGTCTAATTTCGTTTTTGGTCAACTTTATTAAAGTATGCAAATAAAGTGAACATTAGAGTAAATCAATATGCCCTGGCTTTCTCCTTTTAAGATACCTTACAACCATTCAACAATTAAGCTGAAATCTTTTCATATTATAAAATCCTGCCAAAGATATTAAAGTTATTTAATTTTAATCAGGTCTTTCAAGTTTTCCGGGATCTGTTATAAAGTTCCGGATTTCATTTTATCAACTTATTAATGATTTTTTAAATTTAAATTTTAAAAAGAAAAAAATACCAAAAAATCTGTTTTCTAAATTTTAAAATACAAAATATTTCGAACGAATTTATCAATGAGCTCCTTTTTGGAACCTTTTTTTTTTAAACTTTTTTCCAGTTAAGATTAATAATTTGAAATTAATCATTAAAAAATTAAGGATTTTAATTCAATATTCTGAATTAAAATTTTTAAAATATTCTGGTTTACATTTCTGAAGATTTTATAATTTTGCATTGTAAACTTGAAGAGATGGATATGAAAAACTTCATGATTTTAAATTGAACAATATTTGAGTTGGGACTCCATTAAGAATGATAAATTCTGGATGTGTCAAGTAAATAATTTGCATAATAATAGTAAAGAATATACAATTTCTATATTTGTGCTCCAAGTAGCATTAAAGATAATTATAAGATGCAGCGTTTATGTTTCGTTTAGAGGCAGTAAAATGAATTTTACTGACCGTAACATCAGTAAGGTGCTCTTGAGAAAATTGAGTCTCTTTTCATTTTAATCATTTGCACAGAATTTTCAGAATTAATAATACAGTCTCCCATTATATCACATTTTTAATTAGTATTTGTCTTAGTTTATACTTACTTTGAAAATATTTTACATGCAAAAGTATGACACACAATTTTTTATAAAGGACTAAAATCATTTTTTACTTTTCTCATTTTTCAGTATTGTGTCACCGAAAGAATTGACAGGCTTTTTAGCATTAAACGACCGATTAAACAATCCAGAAATATTATTCAAGGGAAAATTACACGGCCCTGAGGCATTCGCATCTTACAATGGAGAACTTTACACCGGTGTCCATGGTGGTCACATCGTTAAAATCAAAGAAAACGATCAAGTTATCCCGATTGCCAAGTTTGGAAAACAGTGCGGTAAGCTGATAGCTTTTTATAAAAACATTGAAAATAATTTAAAATAATGTTATAAGTATAATAAATACCTTGAATATATATTTTTTGTTTAAAAAATTTGTCTCAAACTTGTAATATGCTGAAGTAATAACATGCGCTTTCCAGCCATACTCGAGAAAAACAGCTTTAAAAATATTCTCGCAGGTTACATAGACAGCGATGGGAGTTTTCCACTTTCGTGCATCTGCTGCCTGCATTTTTTGTCAATTTTTTTATTACGATTGACTGTTTAAATTTATTTAAATAATCATAATTTAAATATTTATTTACATTTATTTGAATCAAGCCACAATATTATTTTTTACAATTTTCTTTCATATAGAAAAATGTTTTTTTTTTCAGCCTTTATCACTTCAGAAGCGAATATTTCAAGGATATCTCAGTGCCGCGTCATCCTTGAAAAATTCGGTTTTCTTGTGCAACTTTTTGTTCAAAAACACCACTTGTTACTCTAACTTAAAAATATGAACATTATAATAATATAGAATATCTTTTATTTATATTATATTTTTATATCATTTTATTTCACTATTTCTTTATATTTGAATATTTATTTTATTCTGATTACACTATTTTTATATATTTTATTTCTATCCTATATAATAATAATAATAATAATAATAACAAGAATAAAAATGTTCACTTGTATGAAGAAAAATTAGAATTCTCTATAAAAAAATGTTTTTCTTGGAGTAAAAGTGATAAAGGTTGAAAAAATACATTTTTTCATATGAAAACAAAATATTAAAAATTTATATTTTGGCTTGATGTAAATCAATTCAATGCAGGCAGCAGAAATCGAACGCTGAGAAAAAGCTGAAAAGCGCATCTTCTTACTTTAACATATCAAAGTTTGCAATGATCCATTGCTGGGAAGAGTATGAATCCAAACAAAATTCCGAAGGTTTCCTTGTAAGAACGATAAAGGGAGAGTTGGCAAATTTACGAGTCATCTTAAACTGAAATTTCATTGTTTCTAATTCCTATGTACGGTATAATAAAACAATGTGTGTATTTATAGAGGGTGACTGGCAGGAACACCTTTGCGGTAGACCTCTTGGCCTGAAATTTAATAAAAACGGAGAACTCTTCGTGGCAGACGCGTATTATGGAATTTTCAAACTTGATGTAACTACGGGAAAGTATGAGAAAATCGTCGATATCAAAAAACCAATCGATGGCAAAGCCCCGAATATCGTCAACTCTTTGGACATTGCAAGTAATGGAGACATTTACTGGACTGATTCCAGTAGCGAATTCGCACTTCACGATGGAGTTTACACCGTTCTTGCCGATCCGAATGGAAGGTAATACTGATTTTTTTTCATTTTTAACTCAACAGTCGGAATTATTATTATTGCAAAATTTGACAATTTTGGAGGCTTTAAGTTTGAAATGTTTGAAAATATTAGTTTTCAAGTCTCTTCATTTTTAATTAAAAAGAATATTGAAGGCATTTGATTTGGTGTGTCACAATTCAACACTCAAGCCTCTAAATGATTTCAGTTTTACAATAACCACATTTATCAAATTGTTTCAGACTTTTGCGCTTCAATGCAAAGACAAAAAAGAACGAAGTCCTAGTGAAAGACCTCGGTTTCGCCAATGGAGTTTTCTTAAGCGACGACGAAAGTTTTGTTTTAGTAATGGAAACTTTAACATCTCGTGTCACAAAATACAACCTAAAAGGATCTAAGGCAGGAAAGCAAGAAATCTTCATCGAGGGACTTCCTGGCTTACCAGATAATGCGCACAGCGATGGGCAAGGTGGGATTTTACTCTCCCTGTTCAGTTATGCCGATGCCGAAAATCCAACGCTCTTCCAATCCCTGATACCACATCCAAACATCAGAAAAGTCATTGTCAGATTTATGTACATCTTGGAAGCACCCTTCAAACTGCTGCAGACATACTATCCAAATTACTATACCGAGAAAATCATCCATTCCATTGGCCACTTTGCCAGCGTATCTTTCTTGGGTACAAAATATTCCACGATTCTCCGACTCGACACCAATGGAAAAATCGTCGACGTCGCTTATGGAACCGATGGAAAATTACCATCCATCAGTTCTGCCTTTGTTTTTAAAGATCATTTGTGGCTGGGTTCGCCGATGAACGACTTTGCTGCGCGAGTTCCGCTCAAGCAGGCGTTCCCTTCTCTTGCCGCGAGCCCAAAGAAGACTGGTACCGTTAAAAATGCTAATAGCCTTCCCGAGGAACCTAAAAAAGCTGAAAAGCCAACTAGTAAAGAGACACCCAAAGCAAAGTCTGAGAAACCGAGCGGCACTGATGCCAAAGCTCAAAAAGAAGCCAAGACTAAATCGTAAGCTAGTTCTTTTAATGACTTTCGTAAAGACAATTATTCTGTTTTACATTCCAAAGGTATTTCTACTTAAAAATATCAAATAGGACTCGAAAAACTAGAAGTAAGTGTATAAGAGAGATTTGAAACTGTTTGTACTTGAAGTCTATTTCGAAATTACTTCGTTTTACTGTTTTATAAGGCTATATTTTCATTATAGGATTGGACTTGACAGTGAAATCTTAGACTAGAATATTTGAATCTTGAAATATATGATTCTATACAATTTTTCTAATTGTGCACAAGCGAAAGAGTCAAAGTTTAGAGAATAGGAACTGACCCTTCTTAAAGTTAAGTTTATAATTTTTCAAATGTTTCCGTACAGGTCTGTTAATATTCAACGAAGTAGTTGTTATAGATAATACTCTAATAGTAATTAGTCAGACGCACAGAGTAACACAAAGTAAACGTACAAAGTACTAAAAGTGCGATTGTGTTCAAACACCGTCTTATTTTTGATGACCAGTGATAAAATCAGGAACTTTAGTTTTTATTTTCGATATTGGTACAAGTGCGCACATACGGTTTTTGTTTGAACAACAGATATTATTAATTTGAACAAAATTATGACTAAATTATATTTGTTATGTTACGTGTAATACTTTTATATTTAAAAAATATATATTATATGTGGATTTTTGCCAAATATGAGTGAAGTTTTCATTGTTTTAATCTTCCCAATTTACTTTATTTCTCTAAGTCCTGTACGATTTTTAAAATGTCAACTTTTCTAATAAAAGCAACCCTGCGTGGTAATAATAACTTATGAGAGCTTTAGAAAAAAATTCCATTTCTTTCAGACTATACATGATAATTTTATTTGGCCTATACAATTTTTACAATTTACAATACTATAAAATAAAAACTTGAAGAACAATAACAAAGGAATGTAAAATAAATAAAACTTATCTACCTGCTCAAAAACAGCAGTACAAATAAAATTGTTTCAATAAACGAAACAAAAAACACATATGTTTTATATTTTGTAAAAGAATGCCTTCACAAGGAATTCAAGAATTTAAAAGTTTCAGCCAGTCCACTTTTGCGAAGAAAGGGTGTCGCTTTATCTCTGGAATAGTCAAACGCTCATTTGGCTGATGTTTAAGAATCTGGAATATCATGCATTTATTAGAAAAAAGTGCAATTACGGGAAAAACAATTTCATGAATAATTCTGTTTCTTACACTGAGTAAAAGTGATTTTGCGTCTTCTGACATTTCATCGGGAATGTTGATCGTGGAATGTGAATGAAATCCTCCGGAATGCTTTGATTCGAATTTCTGTAAACAAAATTTGATTATGTTTTATTAGATTCATTGTCTACTTTAAATTAATTTGAATGAATTACAAATATCTCATTCTTAATTTTTGAATTCAAACTATTATTTTCACAAGTTTAAGGGTTAATAATCTATACTCGAAACATAAAAGATCCAAAAAATGAAAAAAATTACAATTCAAAACATTTGACTTAAAATTTGCAATATCTTTGTTTACAGCAAACACTTTAATTTTCGTTATCAGCAAGCATGGAACATTTAATATTATTATGATAATTAAATCAAATGATTAAAACCTGAATTTGTGAAGGACATTTTACATTTTTTGGTGCACTCAAAACTCGGGAAAAAATCCAAAGGTGAACAATTTTTAAAATTCTAAGGGCGGCGAACATACAATTTTATGTTTGTATGAAGTACTACAAATTTAAAACTTAACATTTTTGAATTTAAAATGCTTCAAATCGGACATTTTTAAAGTGAATTTATTCAAAATTAAACCCCTTATAATTGTATTTCAAATTCGAGAAATTTAAAATTATTCAAATGTGAACGTTTTAATTTACAACATTGACCTATTATGTCTTTTAGTTTGAAATACAATCATTTTGAAAAATATAATTCATACTTATTGAATTGCAAACGATGTTAATTTAAAATTGACAAATTTATATAAATTGAATTTTATTCAGCTATTAAGAGTATTGAGGATTTCAATTGGAAATTTAACTATTTTTAAATATTTATATTAGACTTTAAGAATTTTTTCTATCTGAATTCGCAACGAGTTTAATTAAAGATTCGTTCATTATTCAGGCCTTCATTTTTAAACTATGCAATTTTGACCGAACTGAATTTAAAGGCTCAGGATATTCGTACGGCCGGCCGTACACATCTTGCGAAATGATTGGGGGAGCTAGAAAGGGTGACAACATTTTCACCAATTATAGCACCGTATCTCGTTCAGCTGGCCGTACGAATACACACTTCGGAATTTAAAGAGCAACCATTTTGTTTATATATCTATCTAAAAGCATTAAATCTTAAATGCTTTCAATTCGAACTTATTAATTATGAGCCTTGAATTTGAAATTCCAGAATGTTGAATTATTTGCAAGTGTAAAAAATGTGGAGAAAGTTGAAAGAAAATAAGCACAGCAAATTTCGAAAGTGGGTTTTAAAGATCCGATTTTTAAATTAAAAATGGCGAAATTCTCCACATTAGTTTTAATATAAAATGTATTAAAATTAAGGATGCTCACTGAGCGAAATCAGTTAACATTTAGGGGTCGCGCAATGACCATTAAGTTTTCCATTGACTTAACATGGGCAAAAAGTAGATTCAATTCAATATTTAAAGGCGATTGTATGTCACAAGTAATTCCGTATTCCAGTATATTTTTCAGTATTCGTCAGAGAATAAGATAAATCTGGAGAGTGAATTACTTCAAGCCACTCTTATGGGGCCTCAAAGAAAACCCCGTAACTGACAAATTTGAATTTTACTTAATACTACGGTTTATTAACGCTTTTTGAAAGTTTTTTCATAAATAATCAATTATCGGTCATTTAAGAATACCCAGTCATCTATTAATTAATTTTCAATTGTTCAACAAACTTTACTTTGTTTAAACATTTGTTTTTTCAGGTAAGTCGCGAAATGAACGTATTTTCTAGACGTTATGAGTTTTTTAATGAATTATAACAATGACATAATTTGTTTAAATAATTTTACAATTATATTTATATTATATTTAAACAAAATACAATTTTCTAAATAAATTAAACTTGTTTGAACATTTACCAGTATTCTTAGAAAACAAATTAGTACTTAAAAATATTAAAATCTGTTGAAAATTTGGTGCGATAAAATGTTTACAAAAAATTATTAAACAAATAATTTTATTGTTATCATTGATTAAAGTACTCATAACGTCTAGAAAATAAGTTCATTTCGCGACTTACCTGAAAAAACAAATGTTTAAACAAATTAAAATTGCTTGAACAATTGAAAATTATTTAAAAATTACTGGGTTACCTTACGTTAACGATTAATGATTATTTATGAAAAGAAAACTTTCAAGAAGCATTGATAAACCGCAATATTACGTAAAATTCAAATTTGTCACTTATGGGGTTTTCTTTGGGGACCCATAAGAGTGGCTTAAAGTCATTAACCCCCAAAATTTATACTTGATTCTTATTCTCTGACAAATTCTGAATAATATACTGAAATACGGAATTGTTTGTAACATATTACCGCGTTTAAATAATCGATTTACAAAAAGCTGACTTTTTCCTATGTTAAATCAATGGGAAACTTCAAGGTATCTGCACAACCGCTAAACATTAACATTCTTTGTATTTCAATAAAACTTATGGGGAGGGGGGGTAAGAGCACAGAAATTTTACACAGAATGTCCGCCAAGTATAGATAAGAACCACCCTAATGTTCACTATACGTAAAGCCAACTTAAAAATTGAGCAATTTTTGAAATGATTGATAAAATCAACCAAAATATACCCAATGCTAACTGCTGCGTAGGAGAAATCTAAGCGACTTTAGAAAAAAAGGTTTAGGTTGAAATTGTTTATTTAACAAAAATTATAATAATAATAATTTACTAAACACCTGTCGCATTGTAAGAAGCTTCATACACCATCGGGAGGTAGGCGATTAAAACCTTATGGAGCCAGAACTAAATTTGATCTCTTAACATCTTCGTAAGAGGCTTCAAACATCGTTATAAACTTTTGACATCTAAGTCATCAGGCACTTGACGTAGTGCATGACCATAGTTCATTTTTATGTTTCGTGACTACAACCATAAATATTGGCCGTAGAAGGCTGGCTAACGAACTTGACCTGTCTTTTTAGACCACAGAACAATGTTTCAAAGGAAATTTTGATTGACCAATTTCTTCGAAAGTTATCGCGTCATCAGACTACAGACAGACTGACGCACCGCCATGTTCTTAAAAACCATTTTTTCTGACTCAGAGGTCTAAAAACGTCGAGAATTAACAAAAACTGGATAGGTCCAAATTTACAAAAATCTAATTAATATCTTCCATTATACATTATGAGAATGTGAAAAGAAAATTAAGAATAGGAACATACAAGGCAGGGGTTCAGCTTAAGCTGCTTTTCAACGGGTGCGCTCTGCAGGAAAAAGTAACGTCTGCTTTAGACAACCGCACAAACGGAACCAAAAATTTACCGTCGGATCTCATCGTGAGCACAAAGATACAATTTCGATCGCTTGTCCACTTTAATCCATTCGGATTCAGCGACCGCTGGGGAAAAGTTGACAAATTTTTTAATAGCGATCGCATATCTTAAGCAGGAATTTTTCTTTTTTTTGTGTGTTTTGTGTTTTAGATTCAATTTTAGGAAAAAACTGCAATTCTGATCTAATCCTAATTTTTAAGAGCTGATTTTATTCCTTGAAAGGTTCATTGAAATTCTGTTTGGTTGGATTTTATTTATATCAAAATTTACTAGGAAAAAATTTGTTTACAAAAATAATAACAGTATGATTTCTAAAAAACTTTTTTAAAATGAAACCCAACCAAGCAATATTGATCAGCTCTTGATTATTAGGATTAGTTAAAAAACAGCTTTTACTTCAAATTGAAGCTACAGCATAAAAACCATATGACATTTCTTAAATAAACAATTTCAACCTGAACAAATTTTGTTCTAAAAGACGCCAATTTTATAAATCATTATAATTGTTTGATGCATTTTGAGATTGACATCAGCGCTGATGTAATACAATTTTTGAAGATTATTTAAAATGCATATGTATCCACATTTTAATTCTAATAATCATTTTTAAAAACTTACGAATCCTGTGAAGAGTTCATAAAGCAAAATCCCGAAGCTCCAGATGTCGACAGACGTCGTTGCCGTGACTGGAGGGGCAAAAGTGCACAATTCAGGAGAAGAATAAGGTTCCTTGAATCTCAGTAAATCCATGTCACGTCGACGGGCAATGTAAGTCATGACTGCACTCCCATCATCGTTAATTAAAATATTGTCAGGTCTCAAATCCGCCACAATCGCATCTTGTTGGTGAAGCGATTCCAACGCCACTAATATTTGCGCAGCCCATAATTGAAGAACATCCTCTGGAACCTTCCACAAAGCTTCTTGTTCGCTTTCCACACATTGTACTTCAGTCCTAGTTTCTAATTTATCGCCAAAAATTGATTGTTCGATCGCCACCTTGTCCTTCACATTTCCATAAATTTGTGCAACGCCTTCGCATTCACGTTTAAAATTTTCAACGCCTGCCATCGTAGACAGATAAAATTTAAAAGTCTCTACGTCTGATGGATTTGGGGACTTGTTTCTCGATAAATCTAACTCTTTTTTTATTTCTATATCTTCTAACTCACAATTATTTTGTTCAGACTGTTGTACTAATTTTGGTGAATCATACATTTTTGGTGAACTAGAGATTTTCAGGTTTGTTACAGCATTTTCGGAATGGTAAAGCAACTGCTGAGATTCATTTAATCTGGTAGCGATGGAATTACTCTTTTTTAAGGTCGCGTTAATAGACTGAAGTAACTTTTGTGCATTTTCTACTAATTGTGTGGTGTGACTGTCATTATGACTAGAATCTGAGGCGAGTTCTGGTTTATCTAAAGTCCCAGAATCAACTGAAATTTTGATTCCAAAATTAATTTCGTTTTTGGCTTTTGCATCTTCTCTATCAGGTTCCAAGTTTTCGCATTTTCGCTTCTCTTTTGAACACTGGGAATTATTGCACTCTATTTCATGGTTAGGCTGAATCACTGCATCGCAGCTGAAAGATCGCGTGTGTCCTTTTTTACAAGAGTGGGATTCTTTATTTGGTTTATAGTTAGACTTTATAAAGTCCCATAACTTTCCTTTCCTGTAAAATCAAGTGGATTTTTTAAATTATTTAAAAAATCTTTATACTTAAAGAATTTGGTCCAAGAATTAATTGATATGAGCATTAATATACATTATATAAATTTTTTTCCGGATGATGGAATTATCAAGTTTGTTGAGGCCTTTTCCGTTTTTTCATATTATTTATTTCGATGGCAGAAATAATATTGCCGACATTTTTCGACTTTGAACAAAGTATTTTTTCAAGGCTGTAGCAATTTCTCGTAGACATCGAATCGTAATACGGTTAGCTTCTTAGATATCACATTTGGATATTCTTGATTAAATTATTGAATTGGAGCATAAGTTTGATATTATAATTAAGTATGCGAGAGACATAACTTTCAAAAGTCATTTTGAGAAATAGTTTACTTTAAAAAAAAACTGCTTGAATTTTGAAACTGTTTGAAACGTCAACTGTCACTGATATAACAAATCCTCGCGAATATCAAAAGAATTCCAAACGAATGGAAACGTAGAAACTTTAATATGAACAGACAAAATTAATTCAATGTACTTTATTATTGTGATTAATTATTATTGTGATTAATTATTATAGATATACGTATTATTTGTAATTACTTCACCTGATGTATTGCAGCACAAGAAAAACAGTAGAGTCTGTTTGAATGCAAGCATGTAATTGAACCATATAGGGTACTTTTCCTCGTAAAATATAATTGCTAACATCGTAATTGCTCCCTTCTGTCATTTCTATTGTCTGCAAATAAGGGTTAGATTTTAAGGCTACAATTCCAATAATTAAAATTAATTTCTTCACAGAAATCTCTTTCAAGACTACACCAGCATAAAAAAAAGATTAAACTTTGAAAAATAAAGTCAAAACTCAACCGTGGCTAAACCTTACACGGTTGCTACAAAAGTATGGTTTCAACGCTCCACAACTTTCAGGTGTGTTCTAGGTATATGTGTGAAAAAATTTCTGGTTAACCTTTTTTAAAAAATGCAGTTAAATCTATACAATTTCATTATATTGGTCACAAAAAAAGTACCAAAAATTTCATATATAATTATTAATCAATGCAAGCCCTACTGAAATTTTTTTTTGCAAACTACCAGGTTCTATGAAAACGTAATTTTTCCGACTGTAGAAAATTCTAGATTTTGTAGTAGTTGTACATAGAAAATTTACAAATATGAAAAGTCAAAATTTTTAATGATTCATTTTTAAGGTTTATGAATTTACATTGAAAATAAAAACTTTCCATGG
>CAKNWW010332873.1:0-11535 GCA_932074435.1 Andricus kollari
AATGAATTTTGCTGATCTTAAAGTGTCCAGTATTTCTGTCATGAGTGGGATTGGGTAAAGGTCTTTTTTAGTAACATTATTAACCTTTCTGAAATCCAAACAGAATCTATAGTCTTTCCCTGGCTTTTTTATCATAACTATAGGGTTAGACCAATCAGAACAGGAGGGTTCTATTATGTCCTATTCTAATAATTTGTCAACTGTTTGATAAATTACTTCTTTAATTTTTGGGCTTACGTGGTAATATCGCTGTTTAATGGGATTGTGGCCTTGGACGTCGATTTTATGTTTCGTTAAATGAGTCGCCCTATGTTCTTTTCCCTAGTGTATTTTTATTTTGTTTTCTAGAAGTTTTTCTAGTTGGGATTGTTTTGCTTTTTGAGATTCCTTTCCTATTTTATTTTGATCAGTAACTTTTTTATTATTCCAAAGGTTACCATCGCTATCCTTAAATTTTTCCTCGTATTTTTTATCATAAAAAATTTTTCCTAACTTATTTACTTTATTTCTCTTCCTAATTCTAGGTTTACCTAGATTAGATGAGTCTTCTATGCTTGAGTCGTCGCTAGTGTCTTGTGTGGGGATGCTCTCTAGGGGTTGAAATTTGTTGCTCTTGGGGATGCTTATTAAGCTTGGGATATTTTTCGTAGGATTTGTTGCAGGAATTTGGGTATTTTGTGTTTTTGGGGATTGGTTAGGATTGATAGGTACTAGGGGAATTTCGCTATGTTATAACTTTGGGCTACTTTTGTTCATTTCTCCAGTACTTTAGAGGTTAATACTACCTCCGAATTTCGGTTTCCTATCTGAATTCCTATTTTCTTCTTTTTTAATTGATGGTTTATCCCTAATATTTCATTTTCCCTTTCCTTAATTTCTTTAACTTTAATGTTAGGTTTAGTTTAGTTTTTGTCATTAATTATTGGGAGCGGTAGAGTATTTGGGTGTGCTGCCATAGGATAGCGTGTAGATGGACTCCCTGGTAACCACCAAGTTTCTGAGTCATAGTCTAGGGTCATCCGTAAGGATTTTATCATGTCTGTTCCTAGAATACCTACGGATTTTTATTTTGGGCCTAATCTAAACATTAAGTGTTTCATTTTATTTCCGATTATAATTGGAATTACTACCTGACCAATTATATCAACTGTTTCTCCATTTGCGACCATTAATTTTCGTGCAACGGGTTCAAAAATAGAATATTTGGAATTCTGGATTTTTTCCAGCAATTCCTTGCCAGCGTAAGAATGTGCGGCACCTGTATCCACCAGAATTCGAAATACGCTACCTTCGAATTTTGTCATTAGATGAAAACGTGTTTCCGTTATTTCATTTTTATCCGAATTAAGAAATTCTGGCGTTTCGGTATTAGGTTGTAATATTTTTGTTTCTAATACCCGCCCCTCCAGTTTCCCTGATTATACGCGTAATATGGGCATTCTCTTTTAAAATTACCTGTTAAACCACAATGATAACAATTTGAATTATTTGTGTTTTCATTCACGTTTGTTTTATTGTCCTGTTTTCTGTCTGAGTTAGAACTTGTTTTTTTTGTGAGTCCTGTCATTTTTAATTGATTTTTTATTTTTATTACCGAAATTCGATTTTTGGGAATTTTGTTTGTTATTATTTCCTAAATGGTTTTCCGGATTTTCTGTAGGGAATTCAATCATTGGGTTTCTTTGACCTTGATTTGAGCCCAAATACATTTGCTTGAACATTGGTAACATTTTGTGGTAGGGGTTATATGGGTATCTGTATCTATTGTTTTGGAATCTGGGTTGGTAATTTGGTTGGTATGTAGGTTGAAAATTTGATCGGAAACCAGGTGAGAATGCAGATCTGAAGTTAGGTCTGAAATTTTGTTGGTATTGGTTAGGAAAAGGTTGGAATGAAGATCCAAATGGAATTCTGTTTTTGTATTGTTTTCTGCCCTGGTAATTTTGGTTTTGATATCTGCTTTTGTTATTATTTTGACCATTATTATTTCCCGTTTCATCATCTTTATTATTTTCTGGACTATTTTTATCTCCACTACTGTTATTACGTTTTTTTTCTATTCTGTCCTCTATTTTTTGTTCGGTAATTTGTAACACTTGCCCTCGAATTTTTTACTTGGCTAGCTCAGTTTCCCATTCTTTACCCAAATCCTCTAATTGTTCCAAAGTTTCAAAATCGTTTCTTGTTCTACGCAATTCCCATTCCAAATTTTTTCTAGTGTAGAGTTTGGTAAAATACGTTAAATACGAATGGATATCTTGGTTTCTTTTTTGGTTATAAAATTTACTTTGTTGCCTAATTTTCTCAGAAAACCTTTCGTCGATGTACGCGTTTTTAAAATCTTCGAAAAAATCAGATAGACATCTCCAGGAATTTTTATTTATTTCGCACCAGTCTTTTGCGTCTTCAATTAATAGTGCATCTAAATTTTTTTAAATGTGCCGGTCGTTTATTTTATAACCCCTTTTGAATCTTTTTAATTCCTTAAAGAAATGCGCGGGACTATCTTCTTTATTGTTTCGAAATTTCATTGGCCAGTTGCTCATAATTTGGAACGTAGTTTGTATCATGCCGAAAGCAAAATAAGTTTCTTGGATTGTTTAGTTATTTGTCTGATTGTCAAATTCGTAATCTGAGTCTGAGTTGTTAAAATGTATTCGTGAACGTCTGTTTGACCTGTTATTTGTTGTCGAGAGTCTACGTGTTTTGTTTTGATTTGATATGTTTCTGTCCTCTAAAGGTTCACTGTCTTCAGTGTTATTTAATTTTAAATTATTATATCTCAATCTACTACGATTTTCAATATTATTGTGATTATGTTCCTGTAAATTTTCTCTTAAATCAAATTGGACCGAATGTCTATTATAAGATTCATTTCTATTTTCCCCGACATTTGGTTTGATTATTTTCTTTCTAAGTTCAAATGAGCTATTCGCTGGCGGATCTAGTCTAATCCCTAAATTGTTTGCCCTTTTACCCCTTTCTTTAAAGAATCTTTCCTTTTGTTGATTCGTAAATTCGTTAAATTCAACGCTTTCTAAAAGTTCATCGGTTTCTAAAATAAAACGTGTATTACTTTCAAGGAACGAATCGCATTGGAATGTTTCGTTGTTTATTTCTTGTCTTATTTTTTGTTTTTGGGGTACGGTCCGTCTAGGTTTGGTAGATCTTCATGATCCCAAATGAGTGTGTTGTCAATGGGGTCAAAGGTTCTGTTAGGTTGAGTATTTTGAGTTGATCTGTCTTGGTTTGTCCTATTGTTTATGCTGGGTGATTCTATGTTTTTTCGCGTGGACCCTCTACCGCGACCTATTGACCTATTAATTACTTTTGGAATGGTGGCTATATTTTGGGTTGCCGTTAGGACCTCATTTCCAATAGGTCTTGGTGTAACGTAGTGTGAGTTTATGTTTTTGGTTGGAAGTGCAGCGGCACCTTCCAAATCTAGGTTCTCATGTTCGTTTTCCATGACTGTAGGTTTCGGCATTGTAATTTTAATTTTCCCTGATCTCAATTTCATTTATTTTAAAATTAAGTTAGTATTTGTGCGGAAAGGACACTCTATATATTCGTTCGATGTGGGTTTCTAATTTTAAATTCCAATTTCGTTCAAGAAATGTTAATTAAAATTTTAATTGGTCATTTAATGGTTAGGGATTTCGAAAATACTTTTGTTTTCGTCGTAGCAGCCTTTGTTTATAAGATACGTCGCGTGACCTTGCCGCGATTCGCGTGTATTGCTCGCTGCCCGTGCGAGCAATACAGAGTACCATTTTAGATACATACCATTTTAAGTATAAAATCATAGGCATGTATACATTATTTCCCTAAACATATATCAGGTTATTGGCACATATCAATCATTTGTACAAATATATATAATAGATCATTGGCACAAATATATAAATAATTTTCATATATAAAATCACAGGTATCAAAAATAGTATGATCAAATCATTGTAAATTCATATATCATTATCAAAATGGCGAGGCATATGGAACCAATGGCATGCAATATGTAGATATAGTCAAGTTTGAGAGTAAGAGTCAAAATGGTAGATTTTTACTTTTGCTTTTATGTCTTTCTTCTCGGCGGGTTTGAATTTTGAGATAGGAAAGAGTGTGGGATTTCGGGTTGGGCGCCAGGTATTACGGGGTAATGCCGAGGGGGGAAATGGGAAGTGGAAGACCGAGAGTGGGTAGAGACATAATGAAACTCCGAATGGTTGAAAGGCAATGACATTTATTGTTACTTACATTGTGGCGTGGAGCCGATGGCCCGTGATCAGGCGTCGAGGTAGAATCAGGGTCAAAAACCCGTGAAGGACCAGTTGCGTCCGGCAGAGGATCGGCGTCAGAAGGTGGTTCCCTAGGAGGCGTTTGATGGTCGATTGAGGAGGCACTTGGGGTATTCTCCGAAACAAGGTCACTGTGCGTTTTATAGAGAGAATCTCTAAGAGAGCGATTAGCTTCTAGCGACGAAACGAGACTGACCCTCGCGCGCGTTATCGTTCGGGAACTCGGGGCCCTTCGGGGGTTCCGTCTGATTTCGGGTTCGGCACGGTGAGCTTTTAGTCTAGGGTCGTACCGATTCCCCGTTTATGGTAATAGTTATATTACACTACTTCCATCTCACGATCCTCATCGTACGATCGGAGAACGATCACATTTGATTAAATCTAATCCTTTATCACGATCCTCCCCGTAGTATCGGAGAACGAATTAATTCGATTAACTCCAACCCCTGCTCATAATCCTCACCGCAGGATCGGAGCCTAATTTGGGATGTATGCCTAATATCAGGTTTTCACCTCACGATCCTCTCCGTAGGAGAGAGTGGTTTTGGACCAAATTAAGAAACCCAAACCTCCTCGCAATCCTCTCATGGGACCAGGGTACAAACATTTTTTTGGCTTCCCTTCTTCTCTCGATACTCTCGTACAATCGGAGAACTAACGTGGCAGTAAGAGCCCCTCTGGACCCTGTCCCTTACGACCCTCTATTTCGAACTCGCTCCCAGAACCTCTGGAGATCCTAGACTATACCCTACATTTGATTTATATCCACATGGACTATCTCTCGATACTCTCGTAGGATCGGAGAACTGAAGTGGCAGTAAGAGCCCCTCTGGACCCTGTCCTTTACGGCCCTCTATATCACCAGGGAATTTCCTTTTCCTTGGTTGTATCTGATTCAGTTAGGTGATTCAGTTTTATCTACTATATCAGTTTTATTCGAAAAATTTATTTCGATTCGCGAACCCCCCCCCCCCCCCTTGCCTTCTGGGAGGGTGGTGGGGTTGGTTAAATTTGTTCAAAGTCGTTTTTCCCCTCGAAAATGAAAAGTTTTTATTACGGATATTTTTTGTATAGAATGCGTATTTTTTGAGATACATATTTCGATGTTTTAAGTTAAAAAAAACACCCAGTATATACACAGGGTGTCCCAGGCTCAAGTGTTCGGAATCATATGGCTGTATAAACATTTAAAAAATAAATATAAAATTCCTTTTCCAAAAATCAGTTGAAGTTTTAGTTTTTTGAGTTATTAAATGTTTAAGCTGGACCAATCAGGAGCGCGGTATATACAGCTGTGCGTACGTGAACGGGAGTCCAACGAAGTGCAGTGACTGCTGTTCTCCCCTGGCTCAACAACAATGCGCTGGACTCACACTCACGTACGCACGACTGTTTATTCCGTGCTCCTGATTGGTCCAGCTTAATCATTTAATAACTCAAAAACCAAAACTTCAGCTAATTTTTGGAAAAGGAATTTTCTAATTATTTTTTTAATGGCAATATAGTTGCATAAGTCCGAACACTTCAGTATGGGACACCCTGTATAGGGTGTCCCAGTATTCAAAAATAATTTTGATATTTTTGAATTCTAAAATAAAAATAGAGTCTAAAATAATTATGTTATTTTTTGACAAAGTTATTAATTGAGGAGTAATTAACAATTAAAGAATAACTAATCAGAAGCACGCGTTGGATGGTCGACAGTCCATGTGCTATCGACGAGAGTGTGTGCATAAACAAGTTCAGTTCGTATGATTTCCGTTCCGTTTGCCTTTCCAGTAGGTTGTGACTCTCCAGTGCAGCTCCACACTTAGACGAGATACAAAAATTAACAAATGTCTTTTCCCCGAGCAATCAAATTAGTCAACAATTCAATTAGTTCAGTAGAATTATTATGATATCAGCAGAATTCACTTGAGTATAGTAGAAATCTATTGAATTCAGTAGAATTTTCTTGAGTTTAGCAAAATCCTCTTTAAATCAGTAGACTTCCCTTGAGTTCAGCAGAATCGTTTTGAAATAATTATCTTGAATTATGTAGAATCCTCTTGAATTCAGTAGAATTCTTTTAAATTCAGAAGAATTCTCTTGAGATCAGCAGGATTCGCTTAAATTGAGCAGAGTTCCCTTAAATTCTGTATTAAGTTCGAAAGAATTCATTTAAGATCAGCAGAATTCTCTTAAATTGAGCGGAATTCCCTTAAATTCTGTATTAATTTTGACAAAATTCTCTTGAGTTCAGAAGAATTATCTGGAAATCTGTAAAATTCTTTTCAATTCAGTAGAATTCTTTTGAGTTCAGTAGAATTATCTTGAAATCTGTAGAGTTATATTGAATTGAGTAGAAACCACATCAAATCAGCCAAATTCTCTTGAGTTCGGCAGAATCCTGTTGAAATCTGTAGAGTTCTCTCTTGAATTTAGCAGAATTTTCTTGAATTCTGTATAAATATCACTTAAATTCAGTATAATTCTCTTGATTGTCTTTAATATCTCGTGCATTTTTCACGTCTCGAGGCAAGCCAGGGTTAGTTTGGTAATGGGGTAGGTAAGGGAGATTAATTTGTTGATTATGTCAGGTTGGTAAAGCCTAACAATTTATATAATTGCCGGATCGTCGTCACTAGTATTAGTGACCAATAAAAATAGATAGTAAATACAATAAACACTTACAGATACCTTTCTATGGTTGAAAGGGCAAGAGAGGTTGATTCTGTCCATTTTATCTACTTATCTCGTAGAATATCGACGGAATTCGACTGAATGTTGGTGAGAATTGTCTTGACCACGTAAGCGGAAGGCAATTCAAAATTGAGTTCTTTCTTGAAACTCTACTACGACCGAAAGTCACAACCGAAGGGAATTTTGTTCACTACTTGCGATCATGTTAACTATTTCGCAATGAGGTAAAAGTGCGAGACTTAATCAGAGCGGTTCGTACTTCGTAGATTTAAGTATACAGTATGACTGCTTGAAAACAAAAGACAACCACCAGGGGTAAGTCTGAGGTTCATATAAAAAAAAGCTTCTTCAAAAGTCACGCACGAATCGGCAAAGTTACTAATGGCGCGTACAAGTCGCTAAAGTTACGAACGGCACGTACATGCTCATCCATCATTTATCTGATGACTGAGGATAATTTAGTTCTTTCTTTACATTCAATTAGCCTTCACTAAGAGGGTATAATATGTAGTTTTATGTTAATTTAATTACCTAAGCACCTCTGTATTACCGATGGTTAGGCAGGTCGGTATGATCATGGTATTACATTGTTAATTAGCTCGCGCTTACTTCCTTATCGACCGTCGCTCATTTATCACTGGTCATGTATAGGTAGGTAGTTGCAGCTGACCATATAAGTAGTTACCTATTGTGATACATTTACCATTCGGTGTTACGACGAAATTTAAAATTTGCAGGATGTAACAGTCCTCCATCCTTAGAATCATCATCGTCCTCAGTAGTATAACAGGGGGACTTCTGGATACAAATGCCTGCACCGACATGTTACCGACATCTAGAATTTTCGCAAGATGGTTGACCTGGAAGCTTCTAGAAGGAATTTGAAGGTTATATGTTTAGTGTGCAAGAGAGATTTCTCAGAATTGATAAGTGGGGGTAAATTTTTTTGAGAGTACATGTAAAAATTTCGTAAGTTGATTGGCCTAGGAAGCTTCTAGAAGGAATTTGAAGGTTATTTGTTTAGCGTGCGAGAGCTTTCTCGGAATTGATTAACGTATGGTGTGAAATGAGTGTTTCAGGGTGACATTTAATGTGTTGACCCTCACTGGTTATGTATATGAAAGCATTCCTTTGATTTTAAGCATGGGGAAAATATTGTATTTCATCTCGAGGACACATTCTTTTAACGTATGGTGTGAAATGAGTCTTTTAGGGTGACATTTTCTGAGTATACAAAATGATTTATGGTAGTTCCGATAAGCTTCGAATGCGTTGACATTCACTCGTTATGTTTATGAAAACATTTGTCGAATTGAAGCACGTACGAAATTTTCTAATTTATTCTTTTCCCCAAGACTCTTTTCCGTTTCTCTTATCGATCGGGACCACCTGCAAAATTAATGACCGTATCATTCATAGGGTCTAATCACTCGTTATGTTTTATGAAAGCATTCCTTTGATTTTAAACACGGGGAAAATATTGTATTTCATCTCGAGGACACATTCTTTTCCCAAGACCCTTTCAGTTTCTGTTACTTATATCTCCCTTTATTAAACAAAGACATGAATAATTCCATTCTTTTATATATAAGAACATAGTATGCAATTTAAATGTCATTTGAGTTGTACCATTAAAAGAGTTTACTTTCGAGAATAAATATAATGGATCCAGGAACCTGTAGAAAATTGATTGAAATTATGTGTGAAGCTTATGAAACCTAAAAAAAATCTAAACGTGTTAGCATGTGAAAAGTGGTTTAAATTTGGTAAACGAAATATTCGTGTATTAAAAACTGTTTTGAAGCAAAATAAAAGAGCACTGCTAGTGCAAAAAAAGATGAGCATTACATCAACTATTGGGATTCTGAGTGCACAGAACAGGAAGATATGGCAGTTACAGAAAAAGGGTGAAGGAGTTTTATCCTCAAAAAAAAAGAGATAGAATAAGGTGGGAGGACTTGGAATCAGCTTTTGGAAACAGAATTAGAACACGTTCTATTGTGAACTTAAAGCATAAAGATTTACAACATTTTCTAGAGGATTCAAAGTCAATGGTTATTTCACGTATAAAAAATAGTTTGAAACGATATGAAAATTTTAAAGTAAATGTAATTTTTTATGGTAAATTTGAAACTTTAGTAGATGATGAAATGATTGAAGATATAAAATTTTTCCAAACTGAAAATGAAAATATTTTACAGGCAACTGATTTGAGTGCATGGTATGAAGAAAGTGTAACCGATCAAAATTTAATCATGGTAGAAGAATTTGATCAAGAAAAATCAGGTTGGTCTTTAATTGAAATTATAAATATGAGTGTCAATTTCAGTAAATACATGCGATTTAAAGGGGGGTTGTCAACATTTATGAGACTACCAAAATACATTCAAGATAAGAAAGCTGTAGTTAACATAAAAAATAGTGATCCCTATTGCTTTCTCTGGTTTATTGTAGCTGCATTACATCCTATTGAACAAAATGCAAATGTAACAAGTTCATATCCACCTTTTAATGAGATATTAAAGTATTATGACATTGATTTCCCTATTAATTTAGTTGATGTTAAAAGGTTTCAAAAAATGAATGGTTTAAGGATTAATGTTTATGGTGAAGATCGAGAAGAAAATAAAAAGAAGGGTGATATCGTTCCATTTTATATAAGCAAAGAAAAATCAAATTTACCTGCAATACATCTTTTAATGCTTGAAAATACTGAAATTGTTCAAAATGATTCAGATTACACTGAAGATGATAAAATTAATATTCATAAGCCAATTTATTATTTTGCATAAATAAGAAACTTATCCCGATTAGTGAAGTCACAAATAACAAAAGGTTATCAACCCACTTTAATATGTGATAGGTGTTTATGTCACTTTAAAATGGAAACTTATTTTCAAAGACAAAATAGAGTGTGAAAATGTAAATAAATGTAGGGTAATAATACCTACCAAAGAAGATCAAGAGAATATATTAAGATTTAAAAATTATAAAAATAAAGAAAAAGTTCCTTTCGTTGTTTATGCTGATACTGAATGTCTTTTAGAACCGATAAATGACACATATTCAAATTCAAAAACAAAAGTGTATGAAAAACATGTACCTTATAGCATAGGTTATTACATGAAATGTAATTTTGATGATTCTATTTCTTATATTAAAGTATATAATGAAAAAGATTGCATTGAGTGTTTCATAGATGAATTGAAAGAATTAGCTAAAAGCGAGTTGAATCATATTTGAAAAACATTACACCAATGGAACCTTTAAGTTCGCAACAACAAAAGGATTTTAATTTAGCTAAAATCTTTCATATTTGTGAAAAAGTTTTTAAAGCTGATGATATAAAAAATCGTGATCATTGTCACCTTACAGGTAAATTTAGGGGAGCTAGCCATACATCATGCAATTTGGGGTATAAAAACTCTGATATAATTCCAGTCGTATTTCACAATTTATCTGGTTACGATTCTCATTTTTTAATTAAAACTTTAGCAACTCGTTTTACAGGAGGTATTACATTATTACCTGTAAATAAAAATAAATATATATCTTTCACTAAACATGTGGAGGGTACAAATGTACATCTCAAGGTTATTGACTCTTTCAGATTTATGTCAAGTAGATTAGAGAAATTAGCTTCATATCTCAGCAATGATAAAAAAGTAATTACAAGATAGCACTGTATTTTTGATTCTGAATTTAATTTATTATTAAGAAAAGGTGTTTTACCTATGATTATATTACCTGTATGGGGAAATTAGAAGAAGAAATTTTACCTTTAAAAAAAGCGGTTTATTCTAAATTAAATGACTCAAGTATTTCTGAAGAAGATGATCAACATGCATGCAAAGTATGGAAAGTTTTTGAATTAAAATCTTTAGGTCAATATTCAGATCTATATCTGAAAAACGATATTTTGCTTTTAGCTGATGTTTTTGAAAATTTTAGAAGTACATGTTTTGATACATATCATTTAGACCCATTGCATTACTTTACTGCACCCGGAGTTGCTTTTGACGCGATGTTGAAATACACAGGAATACAACTTGAATTGTTCACGGATCCAGAAATGTTATTATTTATTGAAAATTCTATTAGAGGTGGTGTATCGCAATGCTCCAACAGATATGCAAAAGCAAATAATAGATTCATGAGGGGTGATTTTAATCGATTAAATCCGGAATCATATATTTTTTATTTTGATATAAATAATCAATATGGCGCAGCGATGAGTGAGTACCAAAATTTTAAATGGGTACACGATTTTTCAACCATTAACTTTTCTAGTTTTCAAGATGAATGCACAATTGGTTACATACTTGAAGTTGATTTTGAATATCTAGAGGAGCTTCATAATTTACATAAGGATTTACTCTTATGTCCACAGCACATTATCCCTCCTATTTCCAAATGTAAAATTCCTAAACTGATGACAAGTCTGAACAATAAACCAAAATATATACTTTATTATAGAAATTTAAAGCAGTATTTGAGTTTAGGTATACCCTAGCGGACCGAATGAACGGAACGGATACGCTACAGCGTATCGCTG
>CAKNWW010332877.1:0-21018 GCA_932074435.1 Andricus kollari
TCCTGAATACGGATAAATAAAGTTAAGTTTACAATGCTAGCAAATTCAGAAAAAATCGACAAAAAATTTTGAGATTAAGATTGCATGGATTTTCAAAATCGGATTTGGATAGCGATTGAAAACCGAATTTTCCATTTTTTGCAAAAATAAAAAGATCGCGACAGGCATTTTTTCCCTAAAATTCAAACAAAAAGAAACTATTTTGTTCTCAAATGATAATAATTTCAAGGTATATTAATGCTAAAAGTAACTAAGTAACTAAATTGTTACTAAAATTTTGATGACATTTTTGAAAATTATTAATTCAAAACATGATATATCGAAAGAATCATTTTACCACTTTCGATCAAAATGTTGGTTATCTTGTTATGTACAGCCACCCTTCATATGTTAAAAGTTTTCAATATATTGAGATTTAATTTATATTAATATGTAAAATTAAAGAAAAGGTTATTTCAGCATGAATCAAATTTTGGAAAAAATAATAATAATATAGCTGTGAATTCGATCTCGCGTGTTTTTACTTTGTTTGTTTATGTTTGTATGTTGCTCATTTCACAAGCACTTTGCTTCTCGTTACCATATGCTTTCTCACAGAGAAAGGAATTTATTTTTTAAATAATAGACAAACTAAAGTTTTCATTTTATTTCAATTCAAGAATAGAAATGTACCAAAATATATAAAATTACAAAATAATGCAAGAAAATTTTAAAGTACAATGACAAATCAGACAAATCAAATTTTCTATATATTTTATTTTAAAATTTATGAACAAAAATTCTTTTCAATTCATGCATTACTTTGAATGATATAGATGAAAGATGTTTTTCTGTTTAAAAACAGATGTTTGAAATATTATAAATGAGCATCACTTCCTAACTCTGAAGTAAAGTGTATCAATATTACGGGTCAATCGGTTGAACTGGAACCGAGGAATATCTTCCGTTCTTTCATCAATTTTGAATTATGTTAAAGAAAAAAGCTTTACTATATAAAATAATTGTTTCATATATTATGGATTACCATAGCTTCCTCACTCTTTCATAAAATACATCAATATTATAGATCAATCGACTCGTCTCGAACAAATGAATCTTTTATATCCCTGCATCAACTTTAAATTGTGAGAATGAGAAAAATTTTACTATAAAAATCGATTTTTAACATAATATAAGTGACCATAACTTCATTATTCTTTGATGAAATAAATGTATTATTATTATAGGTCAATCGGTTTTTCTTAAACTTAGGAATTTTCAATATTCTTGGACCAACTTCAACTTGTGTTAATAAAAAAAGTTTTACTATAAAAAATCGATTTTTCAAATATTATAAAGTGCTAGAAAAATGCAATAAATATTTTTGCAAATTCTTCGTTCAGTTTCCAGTTATTGGTGGTAAAAAAGCCCTCCAAATTTCATCAATTTATTTGCAACCATTTTCAATTTATCGTGCTTACAAAAAAGTACTCACACACATATCCGGACAACTACTTAGAATATTGTGTTAGACATTTTTAAATTGAGGAACGTTCAATTAAGTGCATTTAATTTTTTGAACATGTTACCACTACAAAGCTTCCTCTACGAGGAAGCAAAAAGAAGAGAGAAAAAGAAAGCAACTTTCAAATCCCCTTTGTTCCTTTTTCTGCCTTTTTTCATTTATACATTTTTTCAAAATACCAGGTATCAAAATAATACGGCAAATAAAACAAAATAATGCAACATTTTGATATCTGAATTCATGATCAACTTGATTCAAATTTTCAGGTCAATTATTATCTGTCCTAAAGTTTCGCAGAACTTGAGTTTGGCAGAAAGAAAAATGTTTTGAAAATCGAAAACTTCAGGGCATTGAGAACGGAAATTTAGCTACCCTGATGATTTTTCGAAGGTCACTTCCTTCCAAATATAGTAGTCCAGGTATTCAGTATACATCTTCTTCGAAGAGGTGCCTTCAGAACTGAAGTTTTATTCATTCTAACTGTCTTTCCAAGGTCTCGTAATTCTACGAAGTAAACCTCGTGATCCAGGTGTTCAAACTACATCTTCCCTTAAGAAGTTGTGTCTAGAACTGAAGTAAAAGGCACCGCAACCATTCCTCCGAGGTCTCGTCCTTATACAAAGTAACCCTGGTAGTCCAGGTATTCAGAAGACATCTCCTTCGAGGAAGGTGCCTTCAGAACTTGAATTGTATTCACCCTAACTGTTTTTCCAAGGTCTCGTAGTTCTAGAAAGTAAACTTGGTGATCCAGATTTTCAAAATACATGTTGCCCGAGGAAGTTGTTTCCAGAACTGAAATAAAATGCACCTTAGAAGGAAAAGGGTGAAGAAAGATGTATTTCGAACACATATGCTACCAGGCTTACTTCTGAAATTGACGAGACCTTTCAAAACTCATGAGATTGTGTGAAATTTTGGTTATGAATAGAACTTCCTCGTGGAAGGTGTATTTTCAGCTCCTGGAGTACCGCGTTTACTTCTTAGAAGAAAGACACCTTCGAAATCCGATCAGGATGTCTTAAATTTCTGCTACGAATACAACTACGTCGAGAAAGATTTATTTTGAACACCTAGACTACCAGCTTTACTTTTCCGAATGACGAGACCTTCGAAAACCTATCAGCGTGTTTTAAATTTCACTTATGAACACAATTCTATCACTTTTTTATTATTTTGATAATTTTTCTTTAATAAAAAGCTTTATTATTATAATAATTATTTTTCAAGGTAGCTGAGAATAAAATATAATGCAAAGTCAAGAACAAATATTAAAGTAGTCATACGAAATAAAATTTTTACTTTATTTTGCAATATCTGAATCAGCAATCCCAGGCCAACGTAAAAAAATGAATGTGATATACAATAAATATAACTAATATAATGGAGAAAAGTTCATATTTTGGACAAAACCGAGTACGAAGCATGAGATTTGTGATGCAAATGTGTTCGTTAAGGCCGAAGAAGCTTTACCAAAAGAGAATTCACAATCACTAACTCACAGTTTTCGATGCTTTGACCTTTAATTTTAAATGGCCTGGGCACAAAAGTCGGGGAAACAGAAAGAACGAGCAATAGAAAAAATTTTATATTTTCAACCTTTTTCGGTAATATATATTCACTTTGTATAAAATATAATTTCCAAATAAAGTTAAAGGTTTAATGTTTTCACATTTGTCAATGGACATTGGACAATAAGGAGTCAAACGACATAATACTCTAAAAATACATAATTCAGGAAGCCTAGATTCTCAAAATATTTGTACTTCATCGAAATTTGGAGCCTTGGTCTTATTATTATTAAATGACTTCAAGGTTACATTTGGGCTCTCTTCATTTTGAACCTGTAGCAGATTTTTTATGTTGGTTTAGAACATTCTTTAATAATAATCTCTATATTATATCTCGCAGATGGATCTAATTCACGGCCAAATCAGCGACTAACAAATGAGGATCGTGAAAGGCGGAATCTGGCAATATTATATCGACAACGGTTGGTGGAAGAGATTGCGCACTTTCAACGCCACACCGGCTATACAGGTCCTATGAATCAATGTTAGTATACTATCATTTTTTTGAACTATAATAAAATTGCTGATATTCAGAAAAAAATCCAAATTGAATTCCCTAACCACCACCAAATTGTTTTCGCTAAACGACGTGGGCGCCTGGAGACCTATGAAAAAAATTACGAATGTCAACTCAAAAAGTACATATTTTTATAGGAAATCTAATTGCGCACTTTTTCATAAAACAAAAATTTGTAACTTTACCCGTTTCCAAAGTAAACCCGAAAACTTCGTTTAATAAAAAAAACTTTCAGTAAATTGTAGAAGCTTATGAAATCTATGAAATTTGTGGAAATTAATGATAACTTTGAATAATATTCCTGCTGGAAAACTGCCGAGATTTTGGAGAACACCGTTAACTGCAAAATGAACGAAGCCCAGAAAATCAACAACAATTTTTCGAATCTTTATTCGCGTCTATCGCGAAATCTAATTGATTTTCTGAACGTTTTTGTTCGTTCTGGGCTATACTGCCCAGAACTACTTTTTCTACTAAAAAATTATTTTAAAATGTTAATTAATTATTGAATATGCAGTTACTGGTGGTTACAGCTCTCTTCGAATTACGGACCTCAGAAATAGGCCTGCTGTAATTTGAGGGAACACCGTTTATGGTAAAGGAACATGAACTCGACTTTTTTAATATGTCAGCGTTCCAATTCAAAACCATATTGCGCAGACTCGCTGATACTTCTGTTAATTAATATCCGAATATTATTTGCTAAAATTTCAAGCTTTAATCATAATATATTGCAGTTATTACTTGCGTTGACATAGCGACCGTCTTTGAACTATTGCACCAATATTTAGACTTACACCTAATTTTGTTACCGTTAACATCACTAAATAAATTTTTTTTAATATACATTTCTAAATTATATCATTATCAAAGCTTGTATTTTAAAGAAATGAATAGTTTTTAAGGTTTTTTTTAATCTACATTTTTAAGATTCACTATCATAAAGTCTTCAATTTTAACGACTTTCAATTTCAAATTCGTCAATTTTTAATATTTACAATAAGAGATTCTTCAATACTATTATTATGGAAGAAGTTGTAGAATCCCAGAAGGTAATCAAGAGCGGCAACTTTACTCAAGATACTTCGTACGACACTGTTCCTTGGAGTTCGGTGATGAAAGTTGCACCCCTGGATATTTTTTTCGAGCTACCAATCTTTGTAGAATGTTATGAGGAACAGCTTTGATGGACTAGATGAAGTGATCCCAGAAGAACAGCCGTTTGCATCCGGCTCGCGATAGACCGTGCCCGATGCTGGCAAGCCGGGATTTTGTAGCATTGGCTAAGAAATGGAACTTTCATGCATCCAAAACAGCCGATTATACAAACTACAAGATGGATTTTGCAGCCTTGGTACAGCCAGCTCAGCTCGAAAAGAAGAACTTGATATTTCGCCTGTTTTTCTTCCTTCTTTGCCGTCATATTAACATCAGCTGGTGAAAAGAATTCAATCAAGTGAATGATATTCGTCTTCAGATCCTGGAGGATAATATCAGGCTTCGTATCACTGATTCGTTGAGTGGTGGAGATTGAGAAATTCTAGTAGATCTTACACTGATCATTCTCCACAACGGACGTGAGCTCCCCCTTGGCGTATGGCTAGCCGGGCAATAGATCCACATCATGGAAGTGCCTAAGATGGTAATACAACATTTTTGAAGCTGCATTGTGTCTCTCTATGTACCCGTAACGTGCATACTTTGAGCATCCACTGAGAATATGCCCAAGTGTTTCTGGCTCTTGCTTGCACGCTCGGCAGTTAGTATCGCCTACAGGTATATTCATTATGCGCTCGCGGTAAACTAAGGTGTCTATAACGCCGTCTTGACAGGCAAAAAGATATTCCTTAGTCTTCGATGTCAATCTAGCACACTTGAGAAACATGTTGCACAGACCTATCGAAAGCTCTTCTCTTTTTATGATGCCGGAGAATTTACCATGAAGGTGCTTGTTAGAATGTTCTCCTAGTACAAGCGTATTTTCTGCTTCCTGTAGACGAGGTTTGAGCACCAAAGGTGTTAGTGATGTCAGGCCATGTGTAGTGTCGCTGGAATCAAATGGGAGGCCAAGCTCCTGTGCAATCCTATCTGCGGTACCATATAGAAAGGCCACAGCATTGACGACTTCATGTTGATGTGCGAGACGCATAAGAGAATCGGCACTATTTAGAACAGAGCAGGCTTTAGCCAGAACCGTTTTTTGATGAAGACACGGCAAGCTTATTAAGCCTTTACCCACTTTAATTTAAGGGAGGTATATTCGAGGTACGGAAGATTTATTATCATGACTTTGATGAATTGTCATCATCTTGCGTGTGCTTCGGTCAAGTTGCTTCAACTCATCGACGTTTCATTTTGCTGCAGCAAACGTGTAGAGCAGTATAGGAATGGTCAGCATATTGGTCGCCTGGATTATATTCTTTCCAGATAATTCGAAAGCACAAATTTTTCCGAGAATTGGGTGTTACCTTTTTTCGAGCGCCGTTTGAAACGCGCGCACGTGTTGGGTGTCCGCTTGCGGTATTCCAGTATATGTATATGTTTCTCCATTACCAAGATGTCGAGTAATCTTTACGCCTATGAGTTAAAAATCCTGATCCTCAAGCGATGATGCAGTTTGTAGCCCTCATTGGTGTAAGTGGACGCTGGCACACTTGTCCAGTCCGAAGCTCATGTTAATCGCTTCAGAGTACCTATTTACCGCCACCACAAGGATGTTAAGATCCTCTTCCGAGGAAGCAAAGAGTTTAAGGTCGTCCACGTATAAAAGGTGGTTGACCTTACATTCTCTTCTGTTCGGTGGGCCACATAGGTATCCAAAGCTTTTGCCTCGGAGGAAAATAGATAGAGGCAAGAGGGAGGTGCAGGAAAGTATCGGACTTAGAGAGTCTACTTGGAAAACCCCCATCTTATATGTGATACAGCTGGTAGTCGCTTGTCTATTGTCAGATATTATGACAAATCTTGTCCGCCACAAAACTATGAGCTCTTTTATGCATCTCAATATTTTTGGATGCACATCCATGCTCTCAAGGAGCTTACTAAGTAGCTCTTGGTTCGTGTTATATAATGCCTTATGGTAGTCAATCCAAGCCATATGCAGATTGTGTCGATACCCGATCGAATCCTGGGTAATACACCTGTCTATTAGCAGGTTCTCCCTGCAACCTTCCAGCCCTTTCTTGCATCCACGTTGTTCAACCATTGCACTCCATACCGGCTCGATTGATCTTAATATCCTCTTTTTGAAGATGCTATGGGCCTGTAGTTCTATGGACTTGACAAATACCCGGTGTTAGGGATCATTTCCGTGCGTCCTTGCACTAGCCACTGCGGAATGGGTTGTTCTCCATTTAAGAAAGTGGTAAATATACGAGCTAGATGTTGGTGCGTAGAAGTGAACTTCTTTCACGAAAAGTTGTTATTGTTATCTGACCTTAGCGCTAAGAAGTTCTTAGTTCTAGCGATAACTTTCTTCACTTCTTCAACAGTAATTAGTGGAAACTCTTTCGCTGGACCTCGTAACCTTTGCCTTTGGCAAAAGTTAGGAAAGAGTGATATGTCTGAAGCGTCTTCATTTAGCTGATAAGTATCTCCATATGCCTGCTCCTAGAAGACTTGAATCGATTCTCGACTGGGCCGATTTTTAACGGCACGTGACGTTTTACTGAACATGCGGGAAGGATGAGTAGAACAGGTGGAATTTTCCCAAATCCACTTAACTCGCCCTTCAAGGCGCTGTTTTGCTTGTTTTAATTTTAAATTGAAGCTGTGAAATACGCTCGCGAATCCAGAGATTAACATCTTTGGGGAGTAAATCGGGAAGAGCAGTTTCAGCTTCAGCTAATTTGTCTTTCCTGAGACTCATAAGTATGAATATTAATAATTATTCTTTGTTTTTCAAACTGATGTTTAAGGAGACAAAAATTCCGAAGGTATTAGGTATCAGCGAAACGCGCAATTATTGACTAAAAATGACAACACTTTAAACAGACTTGGATTACAATCAAAGATAATTTAACCAGCGAATGAAATATTACAAGTGACGGAATAGTAGAACAAAACGGCCCCCGACGGCGAAGAATTGAGAAAAAGGTGCACGATTCACCCTTTTTGTTGGCCTACTATTTCTTTTAAACCTTGATTCGTCTCGATATTTCCATTCAAACCGAAGATAATTTTTTCTTGCATTAACAATTCTGGTGACCATAATTTTAAATATTTTTTAATTTTCAAGGTTGTTCTTTATTTATAAGAAGCCAAGAAATCCACTTGGATTTTTTACATTTTTTCCGGACATTTTTGCGACCTTAGGACCAGCTGAAAGTTGAACTTCCAAATCTGGGCATTAAAAACATTAATTTTGTCCTCTTTTATTGTTCTTCAGGCAACATGAATTTTTTTACCGAAATAAGAGAACGTCGTTGAACAGGTGGAAAGATTCCGTATCAGCCTTGATGAAAGCGAAATCAGTGCAATTTTTTTCACTGTGATAGAACTACTTTTTCCCAAGTGTCAGGACTGTTTGCCCCGATATTATATCTCGAACACGGTCGTCGGGTATTAATAACATTTTATTAATTTCTTTGTGAAAAATCTAACTAGTTGTTTTACCTTTAGATAACTGAAATCATTAAAAAATATTATTTCTTACCTTTTACATTTTTCAGCAATATAGCTTCTGTTACTTTAATATCGTTATTAATCATCAAAAATACAGACATTGAATAATAATTATTCACTTGATCCTTTTTTTCGGCGTAGATTTAAAATCAACTCAAAAACAATCTTGAAGAAAATATTGCATCCGCTTATCGGTATATTTATAAAACCAAATGACCCAACTACAGCACTGCTAGTGGCCGCACAGTGGGCCAAAATCAACTAAAATGGTCAAAAATTCGATTTCTCATCACGTTTGTATAAAACTTTGTACAAGGGGGGCGGGGATTCGGAGACTTTCATTTCGAATTTGATTTCAAAAATTACAAAGTACAATGGTGTATCCATTATAACGGCAAAAACGGTTAAATTTGCACACTTTTGCCTGAAACCTGCACGAAGAAAAAAAATCCGTATTATTTACAACACGTTCAGTACAAATTCCGACAACATGACTCATCAGTAAATTTTACAAGAACTTCCGTGAAATCTGCAGGTACTGAAACTTAGGAGAAATCTACAGAAAATCAGTAGATTTAACCTAATGTGTCGTAAATTTGACCGATCCTTTTTCTGCGTGTGGCATGAAATCGTTTATGGGGTCACCGATTAGAAGCTTTTGAGATTCGTTAAAAAATTTTTTAAATAAAAATCCCTACAATATATCTTATAGATGGAAATACCGAAATGCCACTCCAACTAAGCCAAATATCAACAGGGACCCAGACCCCGCATGACCATCATACTTCGGAATATAGCAGTCGACGTTAGTATATTATAATTTTTTTAACTAACAAAAAATTTGTGGGACTCAGAGAAAAATTCGAATTTTATTTTTAACCGCCAATAAATAGTACTCGCTGAACGACGTTGACACCTGAGACCTTTGAGGCAAGTTTCGAATTTTAATTTGGAAAATACATATTCTTACAGGAAAATGTATTGTACTTAGTTTTTCCCTGAAAAAATATGGTGTAACCTTCCCCGTTTTCAAAGTAAAGCTGAAACACTGTTAAAGAGAAAAAAAATTCTGTACATTTTTGAAATTCATAAAATTTAGGGAAAATTGCAATTTGTTAGCGCTTTAAAAATTTATTGGAATTTGTCAAATTTGTCGAAGTTTATGATAATTTATAGAAATTTATGGACATCTATGGGAATGTGTAGGCATTTACGGAGATTTACCGAAACTTATGGAAATGTGTAATAATTCACCAGTGACTTTTAATAACAGTTCTGTTGGACGCATACGCAATAGTTTAGGCTGCGTTTCCTAAAATGTATAGAAATTCATGAAAATTGATGAAATTTATGAAAATTTATGACATTTGTGGAAATTTATGAAAATTTGTAAAATTGTTGCATTAAACTTGAGATTTTTATGGTAATTTACTGGTGTCTTCTGATACACATTAGTTGAAGAAAGTGGTCGGAAGAATGTAATTTAAACAATTTGAAATAACGATATTTTTTAAAGCAATATACAAATCATAGATAAAGGTATACGTCAAGTATTTTCTTCTCCAATCTTACTTCCGGTTCAAAGTATACTTTAAAAAAATGAAATATAAGATTATTACTTTGAAATATAAGATAGTTTTCAATATTTTATTGTGTCAATATACATGTGATGAGCCTACAGAAATGTTACAAATGTAGTTTCCGCATGGTCAGCCGCGTTTACAAAAAGTTCAAAAGAAATAAGAAACGGATTCATGAAGCTAAATGTAATAATAGAGCGCAAAATGAACATCAAATGAAATTTCTTCATCACACTTTTTGAGTTTACTTTTTGCGCACTATAAATTTTTATACAAAATGTCGGGGAAAAAATTAATTTTCAATAAGGCATATTCACTTCAACCACCAGCTTTTTTATCACACCACTCATCACTTCACTTCGTTCTGTGCTCATGGGAAGACAATGGACCAAATGCATGGGATTCGGTCCATTTTTGCACTATTTCGCTGATATCTTCGTAAAATCTAATTTTTATAAGTATATTTAAAAAATATTTTTTATTGTTTAAGAACTATTTAATGAAATAATAAAATAATAATAATTGTTATTCATTACGTAGATATTACAAACGTAAAGTATCATCTTATGCATGTAGTCCATAGTTTTACCCTCAGCACTCAACCTGTAATTTTTTATTGAAATACACGTCCTGAGAAACAAAATCGTGACATACTCTTTTTGCTATGGGATAGATATCGGGAAATAGACAATGGGAAGAAATTCCTTCGTGGAAAAATGTTTTGAAATAAATTATGAGTGACAAAAATATAATTGCAAATAATTTATACCTTTTTTTACATTCTCACTTCACCATTTTTAATTGAAGCGTTCATTGTGAAGACGCATGAGCAAAAATCCTATATTTTCAACTATGTCATTGGACAAAAAGAAGTTAAAATAACAAAATACTATAAAAATTGGCAAATTTGGTACCTTGGTTATTATTGACTGTCGTTGTGATTACATTCGATCTATCTTAAGTTTCGATCAATCGCAAGTTTTTGGTGTTTGTTAACAAAATTCTTTAATAAAAATCCCTATATTATATTCTACAGAAGCAATTACACCACGATTCGACTCTGCATCAGGACGACTTGCGCGATACAATGAGATGCGCTCGAACATGGAAGGACAAAGCGTATCTGATCAGAATAATTATCGTGGATGTAAGTATATATTAATTTTTTGAACTAAGAAGAAATTGTCGTGCTTAAAAAAATAAAATCAAAATTTCATTTCATAACCGCCAAAAAATTGATCTTTCTGGATAGCGTTGGCCTTCAGAGACCTTTGAAACAAGTTTCAAATTTATACTTAAAAAGTATATATTCTTACAGATAATTTAATTCCTCATTTTTTCTGTGCATAAAATGCTGTAGCTAATTCATTTTTTAAAAAGGCCCAAAAACACCGTTTATGTATGTATGGCCAAACCGGTCATCGCCTCTCCCAGGATTTTCTTTCTGACCTTCAATATTTTTTTTTTAATGAAAAATGAATAAAGCTTATTTTAAAAATATACGATTCCATAACGACATGTAATTTGTACCAAATCCAATTAATCCAGTCTATACAAGTGGTCTATTTAATTAGTCAAGTCAAGTATTGTTATTTAATTAGGTCGTGTCTAAAATTGATCGTATTTCTCATCGTTAAAAAATATTGCATATATCCTGGTGTACCTTTTTAGCCAGAACATCCAACTGGAGCACTGCTAAAAGAGACAAAAAATCTTCGCGTTTCTAGACTTATATTTAACTGACATTGTGATTGCATTTGACCTATATTTATATCGAACTAGTAATAAACTCTAAGGGTTCGTTGAAAAATTCTTGAATAAGAATGCCTATATTATATTTTACAACTGCTGCAGCGACGGGTTTTGACTTCAACTTGTAACATTTCGAACAAGAAGAATGATTCCAAAAACGTCTAGTTTCTAGTAACAAAATATAAGTTCATTATATTTTTTTAAACTAAGGAAAGAAAGGTTGGAATTAAAAAAAAATCAGAAATTTATCTCGTTCTGGACGGCCTTGGCCCCAGGAGGGTTATAAAAACGAGTTTTCTATTTTACCTTAAAAAATACATATTCTTATAGGCAATTAAATTGCGCATGTTTTGAAATTTATGCGTACCTGCCCATTGGCCAAGTACTTTGGCTTGGTGTAGGCTTCAGTCACCATTTTGTAAAAGTCAGCACCGTTTCCTTCTTACTGCATCACATAAATGCTTCAAAACCCCTTTATTCATCGTTTGACCGTCTGAAGAGTATTCATAGTGCACAAGACCTTCCTGGTCGAAGAAAACAGTGAGCTTTGCCTTGATTTGCCCGTTACGGGACTGCCAGATCAACGGTTACTTTCCTTTGAAGTACGACCACTTTCAAGTCGCTTAACCAGTCTTTGAGCATCACTGGTAGACTCATCACCATACACTTTCCGAATTATAATGATTGTTTCCGAACATTAATGGCCAAGTTTTTGGCCAAAGGGCATAGCAGGATAAGCATGTATAAGCTGCCCCCGGCCAAATCTGTTCGACATTTTCACCCTGAATTGGTACTAATATAAGTTTCAATTCCCCGGAGGATTATATCTGAGAAATACTTTTTATGGGAGTTATGGGTGTGAGTAGAAAAATCGAAAAACATCTTTTTCTCGGAAACGGCTGAACCGATTTTAATGGGGAAAAAATATGTTATGCGTTTCTATGAAAAGATGTTTTAAAAAAATTATGGGAGATTTTACACAAAAAGAAGAGGTAAACAAAAAATTTCAAAATTTTTTCGATTTTTTTTTTTTTTGGGAAATTCTTGAGACACAATCACCGTTTTTGGCCTAAAAATACCTTGAATTATGCAGAAAAATATTTGAAAGTTTGAGATCAATCGGAGAGGCTGCCCATGGTTAAAAAAATTACAAGTCTCCAGCGTTCTATTCCAAAATAATTCAATAGTACTTCAAAATATTCCAATGATACTTGAAAAGCAGGTTACACAATTCGGGGTGATTTTTTATTATGGGTTCCCTTGCCTCTCACAATACGGGGTGCTTTTTTACTGTGAGTCTCCTCGCCTCTCACAATTCGGGGTGTTTTTTATGGTGAGTCCCCTTGCCTCTCACATTCTTCGGTATCTTCTATTCGTCAATATTCTCAATCTTCTTCACTGTCACTTTCAATAACAGGATCAATGTTACATTGTTGAAACATTCGACTGAGGATTTTAGCAGGTCTGACAATTTTAGCGAAATATCTTGCGTGAGACAAATAGTAGATGATTGCAGCGATGTGTGCGCAGCAACCAACAGTTCTGTTCCCATTAGCACAATCATATACATACTCTAGTACCCCAGAAATTCCAACACTATTGGGTATATATATTATGAAGCATTTATATGTTTTCCGGGAAATATGACGAGATGGAACCAGCAATTTCAACACATTAGTACGATCTTTTACATACTGCAGGTTAATTTCTCCATCCTTATTTATCATTTCGGCAAGGTATGATACCGCCTGTGAAAGTTGGGACGTTCCGGTAAACAGAATCTTCAGATCATTCTCTGTCATTTCTGGGAAATCCAATAAATCATCAGCTGAAATGCTTTGAAACACTTGTTTTTTGCGCCACCAGCCACCTACTTCTGCTTCAACAGTTAAAGAATTTTCAACGCCTTTTCTCATCTTCATTCTTTCTAAGATCTCATCCAAAAGTTCTGAATCAGATTGACAAGAGAACAAGTTCAGGTGACAAAACGAATGAAAGCACAAGTAACGTGTTCAACTCGAAACAATGACGAATCTCGAATCCAAACCACTATTCCTCATCGAAGACCTTTCCATATACTGTGAGGAATCAGTCAACAAACCGAACAAAAGAAAAAAAGAAGTTCGGGGTTGGGGGAACAAAATCAGATGAGAAAACAAATGACTTGAGTTTCTTAAATCTAAACAAGGAAAGAACAAGAGAAGATCTGAGGAAGAACTTCAGATGATAAAACGAATGACCGAAGCTTCTCAAATCTCATGCACTGCTTATACAAAAGAAAGAAGATTGTGAGAAACAACGTGAAAGCCGACAAAAAAAGAAAGATCGAAATAACAACTTCAGATGAGAAAACAAATGAAAACGATAAGAGAACAAGTTCGGTGACAAAGCGAATGAAGGCACAAGTAACGTGTTAAACTCGAAACAATGATGAATCTCGAATCCAAATCACTATTCCTCATCGAAGACCTTTCCCTATACTGTGAGGAATCAGTCAACAAACCGAAGATATAACAAAAGAAGATCGGGGTGGGGGGAATAAAATCAGGTGAGAAAACTAATGACTTGAGTTTCTCAAATCTAAACAAGAAAAAAACAAGAGAAGATCTCAGGAAGAACTTCAAATCATAAAACGAATGCCTGAAGCTTCTTTAATATCAACTACTACTCCTGTACCAAAACCTTACCCTGTACGATGAGGAATTGCTTTCATGGCCGCAAGAACGCGAGAACATTGACAAGACGAGCGTAAGTTTGCAGACTTCTCCTTATACATCAGCGGATGTGCATTTAACGTGGTAGGCTGGAGATTTATAATTTTTTTACCCATGGGCAGCCACTCCGATTGATCTCAAACTTTTACATATTTTTCCGCATAATTCAAGGTGTTTTCAGGCAAAAAGCGGCGATTGTGCCTGAAGAATTTCCCATTAAAAAAAAATCTGAAAAATTTTGAAATTTTTTTTTACCTTTTCTTGTTATCTAAAATGTCCTATAATTTTTTCAAACCATCCCTCTATAGAGACCCATAACATATTTTTTCCCCATCGAAATCGGTCCAGCCGTTCCCGAGAAAAAGATGTTTTTCGATTTTTCTACTCACACCCAAAACTCCCATGAAAATGATTTCTCAGATATAATCTTCCGGGGAATTGAACCTTATATTAGTACCAATTCAGGGTGAAAATGTCGAACAGATTCGGCGGGGGGCAGCTTATACATGCTTACCCTGCTATGCCCTTTAATGCCCACTCTTTGTCTGCGACGCGTACATGCGACGCGTACATGTTTTTCCTGCCTAGATTTAAAAGCTACAGAAAATAGAATGAAAATACTGAAACCATTGTTGCGTATCTTTACATCCAGAATACACAACATGCACTGCGATAGCCACGGGTTAATATTAATTGATTTTTGGATTATATTTTGCCTATATTTTGTTTGCACCAATAGCAAGCTTTTGGAATTTTTTGAAAAAATTCTTTGATAAAAATACCTATATTATATTTTACAGCTGGAATGACAACAGAAGATGTTCGGGCCGCTGCGCGCTTTAGAGCACTTATGCGGCCAGGATCCAGAAGCCAAACACCAATGTTAGGCCACGGTAATGATACTAATTGTAGTCTATTTTTATATTAGTCATATAATTAGTCCAAGTCATGTGTTATTAATCTAAATACTAACTGACTGTATAATTAATTTTGGGCTATCTTTCTTTCGGATCAATCGCAAACTTTTGGGGTTCCTTGAGAAAATTCTTTTTATGGTAGCCGCAAAAAATGAGCGTGCATATATCTTACTTGACCTCGTAGTAGAACAGAGGTGTTAGGTTATGAGGTCCAACATTATATAGTAGGTATCGAATGCGCCTGGTTGTGCCGACTCGAAGAGATATATCACGTTCAATCTTCCACCAACAGAATACGCATAACATTTTTCGCGTTCCTGACAAACAAAAATACAGTTCCTAAAGGAGAGCCGTTTTCATGGCTTGCATCATAAAAAGACGATGCTCTACCCCTTGCTGTGCAATATATTAATAATATAAATACTTGTTTTATATTTCACACCTCAATAAATGGCTGAATGGCACCTTGGTGCCTTTCAGTCTGCGGTACGGTTGTTAACGCCTTGCCTTCGGAGTTTTTCCTTCGGTACTATCGCCTGGACCATTGCTCGCGACTGCTTATTGAGTTGTGTAGCCGTATTCAGCAGAAATCCTCGGTATAGGTTCATGCTATCCACATCCCGGGGACGCGCCCGGTATCCTTTTCAAAGTAGTAGTAGTCCGTTTTTCCCTTAGTTTGACAATTATTCTAAATCTAATAGTGCATTATAATTTGTTTGAATTAAGAGAAATATGCTACTTGGAAAATAGTCAAAATTCAATTTCTCAACCGCCAATACATTTTTCTGGCTAAACGGCTTGGGCCTTTGGAGTCCGTTTTTCGCACGGTTGTAGCAGCTAGACGCGTTCACGCTAAAGACGAAGTACTATGTATTGGTTGGAATACAGTTAACTAAAATATTAAATGAAAATATCGATTTTCTATTGGTAGGGCACATAGATTTGAAAGAAAGATTAAAAAACGGTATGAATGATATTACGAGTACGTAGTGCATTGTATTATTCTGTTTGACCTTGATGTTTGTATCCTCACTGATGCATCGTAGGTTCTATTTGAATTGAGATCTAGGGTCCTGAAACTCAATTTTAAAAACCATTCGGATTTCAATGTTAAGGTCTGATTCATGTAGAGAATTTAAAGATGCACCTTTTGTTCTCTTTGAACAAATTTGTAGATTTTATAGTTTTTGAAGAAATAGGAAAAAGTAGATATTTCGGAAACAAATTTTTTTACCTGTTTTCACTTCAATTCGCGCTAGCTTAACTAATATTAAGAATCTAATTTTATTTATTTTTTACAATTTTTTTGAATATAATCTTATTAGCTTCAATTTGCGTGTTAGGGTCTTCTTGAACTATCTGAGAAAGAAAAAAGTAAATTTTTTAATAAAGAAAAAAACTCGTTAATTTTTTTGTGACTTTGTAGAAATCATGAATTCCAACATTGAAGCACTTCGTTTATCAAACAAGTATCAAGGAACGAGAAACCGTCAGCCGCAAAGTTGCTGATTGAGGTTCAAATAAATTTTCTGGAAAGGTTTAGATCAATCGCATGAACGGTTAAGCAATTACGAATGTTTAAAATTGCAAGCGGAAATCTTGACGTTACTGACCTATGCACGTACCGCCTTGGTTACGAAAGTGTTGCAGCGGTTTTCTTCTAAAATATACTATAGATAAAGCAAAAAACCAGTGAATGGATTATTATTAGAATAGCTGCAACAGAATTTTTTTTGAGATAGGTTTACTTTAGTTAATAACCTATTAATTTATGAAAGAATCTCAAAATGAATCAAGGTAAAAACAGAAATAGACATGAAGACTTGTGGCAAGAAAATAGAAAAAATGTTTCAGAAATCAGCCACGATTGGAAAATGTGAATAAAAATGTTCATGAATCTTCTATCATAAATGTAACATTTAAAGACTATTTTCCTCTCGATTTCTCCAATACTTTTTTATTTTATTATTTATAGCAATCTATGCTGTGAATTTGACTTCGCCTAAAATTTTCCATTACCAAAATTACCCGCGTCTGCACAGTTTTACGTACGTTTTGTATGGCTTTTTTTATTTGATATACGCGTATATACTACAAATGAGAGCTATATATTCCCTATTTTTGAGGGATTGTAAAGAAGATAAAAACAAATTCAATAGCATAACTTCATTCACCGATTCATGTCCCGTACAAAATAAAAATTACACAGTGTTTTATTAGCAATTTACTTGCAAATTGAAATGTGTGAAACGTGTTTTCAGTTCGAGGACATTTTTATTGCTAGTGCGATAGAAATTTTAGCAGATATTCGCAAAAATTAATGAGATTAAAACGAATTGAAACTGAAGCTGAATACGTGCAAATTATTCGCAATGCTCGTTCTTCTTCAGTCACAATTGTCGATAAATTTGAGCATGTTCTGCATAATTTAAAAAAAAAAGTTTCAAAGGCAAAATACGAAAACCAAAAAGCTTACATAACAGCAAATCTTTCGTTTAAAACTTTTCCCTGATCGAAAAGTGGATGGTTATGACAATTAAGAATTTCAAAATCCAACCTCTTTTTTCTTCACGCCTACCCTTGACCTATAGAAACTTTCGAAAAGACCTCCACCTCGGATTAAATTAAAAGCTGCCAAAGTGAAGGATATAAGCAATCTCTATAATTATGTAACGCCTAAGGGAAAATAAATTTTTGGACAAGTACTTTTTTCAACTAACAAGCCAGAGCCTGAGAGATAAAACCTTGACATGCTCTTTTTGCTATAGAAGGGATGCCGGAGACTAGACAATTGGAAAAAAGTCCTTAGTGGAGAAATGTTTTGAAACAAATTAAGAATGACAAAAATATGATTACAAATAATTTATGACTTTTTCACATTCTCATTTGACAATTTTCAATTGAGGGGTTAATTTTGAAAACGCATGAGCAACACTTCGATATTTTCAAATATTTTATCGGACGATAAGAAGTTAAAATAACAAAATACTAAAAAATTGGTAAATTTGTAACCTTGCTTATTATTGACTGTCTTTAGGATCACATTCGGTGTATCTTTAGTTTGGATGAAAAGCAGAGTTTTGGTGTTTGTTAAAAACATTCTTTGATAAAAATCCTTATACTATATTTTACAGAAGTACTTACACCACATATAGAATCTCAGGGTGAAGGGCATGATCAATACGAGGCGATGAACCCAGAGATGGAAGACCTAAGCCACTATGGTCAATATCATAATCTTGGATGTAAGTATATATCAATTTTTGGAACTGAGAAGCAATTGTCGTAATTTAGAAAAAAAATAATCAAAATTTCATTTCATAACTGCCAAAAAAATAGATCTTTCTGGATGACGTTGGCCTTCTGAGACCTTTCAAAACTAGTTTCGAATTTTAACTTAAAAAGTATATATTCTTACAAGAAATTTAATTTAGCATATTTTGTCTGTATACAATGCTGTAGCTTATTCAATTTTTAAAGTAAGCCCGACAACACTGTTTTTGCTATAAACAAAAAACGAATTTCTATATATTTTATAAATCCATGCAAATTTACGCTTTTTTATTTATTCTAAACTGTTTATAAATTCATATAAATTCACGAAATTTTAGGAAATTTATTGGTATTTGTGGGAATGTACAGGGTGTCCCAGTACTCAAGGTACATTTTTATATTTTTGACTTCCTCATAAAAAATGGAGTTGAAAATAATAATAAAAATTTGTGATAAAGTTTATAATTAATGAGCAATTGACAATTAAAGATTAACCAATTGAAAGAATGCGTTAGATGGACGACAGTCCATGTGTCACTGATGAGGGTGTGTGCGCAAAAAAGTAATTTTAAATTTGCAGGAGGTTGTGAATATCAATGGTGCAACTTCACACGGTAACTGAAAGACGAGATTCTCAGAAAATATCTTTTGTTTTATAATACATGTTGAATTATGTTAACTTCCTTCGAGTATTTCCAATTCTGTGGAATTCGAACGAATTCTGAGAATTCACTTGTGGTCCTTTGAATTATTTTGAAGTTTTTTGCAATTATCTTGAAACCTTTACAGTACACCATAAATTATTTTGAATTTCTTCAAGTCTTTTGTATTCTCTGAAATCTACTCAATTCTTCTGAAGTTTCTTAAATTTTCTCAATTGTCTGAATTCACTGAATTCTCTGAACTCTTTCAAATTCTCTTAAATCTTTTGAATTCTATGAATTCTTTCGTATTCTGTGAATCTTCTGAATTTTCTAAATTCTTCTTAATTCTATGAATTCTTACGCTATTCTCTGAAAATTTAAATTTTTCTGAACTCTCTAAACTGTATCGAATTTGTTGAGTTCACGATATCACTGAATTTTATCATGTTTTTTAATTATCCTGAAATCATTAGAATACACTTTGAATTATTTTAACTTTCTTTGAATATTTTTGATTTTGTAGAATTCACACGAATTGTACATAAATTTTAAAGTTTTTTTTTAATTTTCTTAAAACCATAATCAAATACTATGAATTGATATTAATTTCTGCAAGTCTTTTCTATTCTATGAACTCTCCTGAATTCTTCTAAATTCTCTGATAATTTTTAAATTGTCTGAATTCTTTTGAATTCTGTGACATACTTTAAATTCTATGAATTCTTATGTATTTTCTAAATTTATTTTGAACTCTGTGAATTCTTTTGAAATCCGTGAATTTTTCGGAATTCCCTGAATTCTTCTAAGTTTTCTAAATTCTTCTGAATTCATTGAATTGTTTCAAAATTTTATGAACTCTTTAAACAAGTCTGAATTCGTCGAATTCTCATGATAGAGTTAGTTTGAACTCATTCTTTTGAATATTTTTAACTTACTTGAAATCTTTAGAATACACGTTGAATTACTTTAACTTTCTTCGAATATTTTGAATCCTGAAGAATTCTACATAATTCAAAACACTTAAAGGAATTTAAAAGAATTCGATACGTGTTCTAAAGATATCAAAGGATTCAGAAAACTGGAAAAGAATTCAGAAAACTATTTGAATACAAAATATTTCAGATAATTCAAAAGAATTCAGGAGAATTCAGACAATACGAAAGAACTGTAGAAATTCAAAATAATTAATGGTGTATTGTAAAGATTTTACGAGAATTAAGAAAATTCGAAAGATTTGAAGGAATTCAAACTAACTTGAAATGTATTCTAATAATTTAAAGATAATTAAAAATCATTAAAGGAATTCAGTGGTCTCGTAAGCATTAAAAAAATCAGAACAGTTCAAATAATTCAGAAAATTTCAAAAAATACAGATATTTGAAAAAAAGACAATACGAAAGAATTCATGGAAATCTGAATATTTCAGAGAATTGGAAAGAATCCAGACATTTCAAAATTTATAAAAGAATTCAGAATAATTCAGGAGAGTTCAAAGAATAAAAAAGACTTGGAGAAAGTTAGAACAATTACTCATGGTGTATGGTAAACATTTCGAGAGAATTAAAAAGAAAATTAATTCTGAAGAACTCGTTTGAATTCTACAGGATTAAAAATATTTAAAGAAAGTTGAAATAATTCAACGTGTATTCTAATGATTTCAAGATAATTAAATTTTTTTTTAATTTAGTGATACCGCGAATTCAACAAATTCAAAACAGTTCAGAGAGTTCAAAACAATTTTAAACAATTTAAAGAATTCAGAATAAATCAGGGAATTCAAAGAATTTGGAAGAATTCAGAGAATTCGGAAGAAATCAAAGAATAGTAAAAGAATTAATAGAATTAAGGAGAATTCAAAGAATTAGGAAGAATTAAGCAAATTCGGAAGAAATCACAGAGTGCAAATTAATTCACAAACTTCAAAAG
>CAKNWW010332903.1:0-14510 GCA_932074435.1 Andricus kollari
TATATATATTGCTGGTTTTTATTCTGTATTTTCGAAGCCTATTTTCAATCCTTTTCCCTTATAGGTGGTCTTTTTGAAAACCAATATTTATCGCAATAAAACTTTTAGTAAACTCAGCCAACGGTTAAACTATTTAATTGATATTCATATAAGTTTAAAAAAAATGAGTACGTGGGCAAGCATGGTGCATTAAAATTCTGATAAATATTTGTTCTTGCATGCATTAAAATTATACTAACCGGGTCCATGACACCAGCCAGGGGCTGAGGGTTTCCATCCTCGCTCGCATTCTGTGCCGCCTTCTCCAGAGATTTGAGTAACTGGTCCACGGGTGACCATTCTCCTCTGGATGCAAGGCCCAGCAGCCTTTGGGCACCTTCCCTCGCAGTTGCTCCTGCAGATCCAGGCTTGCTTCCTGGCTGCGATGGTTCTCCACTAACCACTCCATTGCTGCCTGTCGAACCCGAACCTCCATCATCTTTAGCGCCCGCCGGGCTCTCTTCTTTGCTCAAAGAGATTTTCTTTTCGTCCTTGACAAAGGATTTTTTGTTGCTACTCATCTTACGGCGTAAGTTCTTGCCACGACCATGGTTCGATCAAACATCGATCAGTGATTTTGCCGATCACCAACTTTTCAATCTTCAAATTATTCTTGTATACTTAAATATTAATGTACGAAGTTCTTTACAAACTGTGAAAGTACCTAAGCGAAAATCTAAGTGATATGGACTCTGTAGAAAATGAGTGATAATACTGGAGTTCTTTTCTAAGTTGACTAATATTGCGTTAAATTTCGAAATGAAGCAGAATATTTCTAGATAAAGTTTACTAAGGAAAGCAAACATCTAACTTCTCTCTTCACTAAACCAATTTGTACACATTATTTTTTTTCGTGTATCATTTACATAGTACTTGTAAAATGTTTGTCAATGTTAATCTCAGTAATACAAGAATGTTTAAAATTACCACTACAATACTTCTTAACAGTATTTTCACGATCCAAAAGAAGTAATATTTTTAATATTGTTCACAAAGATAGAAAGAACTCAAAGTAGTTTCACCTTTACAAAATCCCTCCAATTAAAATGTTTACTCCATACTTGTTACAGTATAACAATTAATAATTGATCTTGTATCACACCACTTTGAAGTTTCAGGTTCTTCACTTCGATATAGACCGGTCTACAAACGATTACACTGCAAAGTGTATTTAAAAAATATTAAATTTTTCCAGTGTTATCATTTCTTTTATGGTATTATTCACAGAAGCAGTTACTTAAAAAAAGAGATTAATTTAAACAAAAATTTCGCGAGAGGAGAATGACAGTTGTTGGCAAGATTGGTGTTCTCTCCGCGAATTGCCTCGCGAATCTGTGGACTTGGTCTACTGGTGTCAGAGGGTGGCTTTCGGCCCTAGTAGTAGTGAGATCGACCAATCGCAGGCACTTGCTGAGGTTTGTTCAGCTAACGGTACCACACGAAGGAAGATGTGGCACGTCCACCAATGCAGCGTGCCAGTCGCACACACGCAAGTTTTCACGGTGGCAGGACGCGCAGCGTGTAGGTTGTAGGTACTACAGGGTAGAGTAGAGGTAAGACGGCAAGAAACTCTCCTGAGGCGGGGGTTGCTCTACTGCCGACACGCGACTTCCGGTTGGGGAGGGCAGACACGCCATCGTGGTATTCCGTACCCCTGGCTACGGTTATCACCCTCCTTGAATAAGAACTGGCCTACTGGAGGTCTTTCCGACTTTGTTACGCCTTCCTTTTGCTCTCTTTCTAACTTGCTTCCTCAAAATTTCATTATTTCATAACCAGATAACTCATTTTATTTAATCTCAATTCGTATTACACGAGCATGCGGTAAATATGTTAAGACTCATGAGAAAGGCTTAAGCTTATACGATAACAGTGCAGTTACTGTATTCATGTAGAAAATAGAAGATGAGTATTTTAGAAATGTGTATGTGATTTCAGGGAATTTTGTATGAGTTCATTATGTGTTATTCTTCAGAGAATAGTCTTAAACTGATATAGCATAAAAGTAAACAAATATTTCAAAAACCTCGAACACTTGCTCTTCTAGCTAATTTATCTACAAAATTTCTAGATGGCAGAATTTTACTAAAACTGCTAGATATTTAAGTAACACAGCTAGATATTTAGGTAACACAGCTATATTTTCTTAGAAGAGGAAATCCAGATAGACGTTGAGTTGGGACAACTAAATCATTTTTTTCAGTCTATAGAAGTATCACTTTCCCATATAGCTATATATGGATCAGACAATGCAGCATTGAAATATAAAAACAGTAAATGTAATGTACTTTGAATTTCAAGTCGTTATTATTTGAAACAATCCGTTGCAATAGACGAGTGGTGCACTCATTCTATTGCATACCTGCAATTCGCTCCAATCAGTAAAATTTCACTGGTTCACTCAATGGAATCTTACAATGGTTTAATAAGTGAGATTCAGTATTGGGTTCTTTCACTATGATTCTTTTGATAAAAAAAGGTAAAAAAAAAACCAGTTTTTCACTTTGGACCTAAATTATCTGAAAACCCTGACATGATAGAAGCATTTCGGTTTCGGCTACCAAACATTTACGAGAAATGAAGCGTCTCATATATGTTGCACATATAATTTCGTCGTGACGTGTTATTTAATGTTTCCTTTTTTTCAAATACTTGTATTGCATTTTCTTGACACGTCCTGTCTTCAATTATTTAATCAGGAAATTAAGACAATATTTGTGAGAACGATATCATACTTAATGTAAGTACAATCGACTGCCACAGAGGATGGGATTGTATATCATCAGAATCACCAGGATCTACAATAAACCAGTCAAATATTTATGTATAGAGGACAAGTATGATGTCACACCTTGAGGTCCACTCTTAATTACCCGAAAATTGCTATTCGCAAGTGCGAATCGGTAAGGGCAAATTAGATCGTAAATCACCCAGATTGACCACATCAGATAAATAACCCAAACTGCATAGCCGAACTTATAGTCTATACTATAGTCTTAATACTTACTTACTTAATACTTACTATAGTCTTATAACTATAGTCTTGCAATTAGGAAAATGTTTGTTTGAATCAAACTGATTATTTTTATGATTTAGGGTCAAACAAATGTTAGTTCGATTCAAAGAAATGTTTTGTTTGTCCTTATTCATTTGGTTCAAATACACTTTTCGTTAGTTTGAATGAATCTTGAGTTTAAATTAACACTGAGAAAAATGAATAGTTGGGACTACTACCTTTTTATTAGTAAAGCATTGATTGGTTCTTACAACTATTCAGTTAGTAACACCGACTGCGCCAGAAGTCGGTTTAGGAAGCCGTTTGTAGTAATCGTGACTAGTTTACGTTAGTATCGTATTAATAGTCAGATTTACTAATAAAATAGTGATCTGTACTACTAATTGATTTCTCTAACAAATTAAAGTAGTAGGCGTAACTATTTTATTTGCCACCTTGGTTGGTACGATTGAGAATGCGACAGAGGTACCAACATAGGGAGAACGTTTAGACATGGTCGTCATAACTCGCTGTTCACTTGATGTCTTTAGGATTCGGAGATCATATCGAAATATTCGAATCTATGTGTAAGAAATTGTAAAATTAAACGAGTTTTAAGTTTCACTGGAAACCCTAACCCACAAAGTGCATCTGAAATTGGAAAGATCCCAGTGGGCATATGGACATATTTTTTTCAAAACGTCTTATCACCTGAACTGACGCTGAACTGAGATTAAACTGACATCAGCGTCCCTAAGATGTCCCGAAAAAAGATGGCCACGTGCTCACTGGGATTTTTTTAATTCAGATTTCGATATAGTGACAGATATTTTAATTAGTCCCTATATAACAAAAAGAAAATAATTATAGCTACAAATGTATTAGTAGACATGACTAACTGTATTAGTAAATTCAACTACCTACAGATAGTCGTTTTGACAATCTAAAATAGTAAAAAAAAGATTATAAAATCAATAATATATTTTTTGTAATTCTAGTTAATTTCTAATTGTTCTTCTTATTTCTGATTTGAGAAATTATAAAACATAATTTACTTTTTGATTTTACAAAAATGTGTGTGATCCATTTTTATGTTAGATCTTAATTTGTTTAAATTTAATAAAAATTTAGGTTTCTAAACTTTCAGAACTTTTACTTTTAAATATTCAATTTAATTTTCAATTTCAAATTGTCAAATTTTAATCGTTTCAAATATTTTCTTCTTTATTTTCTTGTTAATTTTTAAAGACTCATTACTTACAAAATAATAATAGACAACATAGTCATAGTATAACGTATTAATTAAATAAATTTGACAAATATCACCTAAACATTTAAATATTATATATTGTTTCCATTGTGTAAACAATATGAATATTAATAAATAAAACGTTTATATTTATTTTCATATTATATTTAATTTTTTTTGGAAAACATAATTTATTCCAAGCCCGGCGGCAGGTATAATGACCGTGAAGGATTAGGGGCCAGTGGAACGACATGATTTATTAGGGCCTGTTAGACCTAGTCTCTAGACTGCCACTGGCAGCCTTGGCAGTCAAAGACTTATATCAAGGTTTGGCATAATGTTTATCCTTTTACATTTTTGGAATAAAACTTCAGCTGGTTCCGGACACTCCCAGTCCTCGATCAAAATTTCATTGAATTTACGAGCATCGAGACAAAGGCGTACCGTTCCATATTTTTGTTATTACTCAAACTATGGGGTTGATATGAGGACTTGTCGACCTCTGCACTGAAATAAGTTTGGCACAACAGCCGTACTTACAGATACAGTCGCTACACGAAACATAAGCTCGATTTCATATGTCGATTTAGTATAGACGCTCTCTCAGTTTGGTATGGTAGCTGCCCCAGAGCCGCACAACCGCACCACTAACGTGTCAACTTTTCAACGTTTGGTACATCAGCCCGCTTAGAAATGGCGCAGCTGTTGCTCCAAGGTTATGGGGCTGCTGTAGTATGACAGCCTGTGCGACTTCTGAGCCAAACTTCTTTTAGTGCGTATATCGCCCATTTCCAGAATTCGCTGAATTTCATTCTCAACTTTCTCTCCGTGGGCCTTTGGAATCAGGTAACTTCGTCCGATGAATGGCGGTCCTTCTCTTACTCGGAGGTTGTATTTGCAGGAGGTTAAAAGTACAGTTTCTTAACTCACATTGGGACTTTCTGAGCCCTTCTCTCCCACCTCCAGCCACGTTATAGCCATGGGAAGTATTTCTCTTTCTTAAGGATTCTCCGGTTCTTTAAGAATTTGTTCTTTTGTCACTTCTCCCGATTGACACTCTACAAAATTTATTCGGTGCTCCTCCTTTTTCATCGTTGAGTTCTCGTCCTGTATAATCCTTATTGTAGGCTCTCCGTTCAGGTATGGGAAGGTTAATGGCTTAGTACTGAGATGAATTTTCGTTCGGTGCTCATCCCACACATCGATGCCTTTTATACAGGTACATGGAAGTCTCGGTACGATGAGAAAAACCATTCGAATTATTTGGTTTGGCAGCTGCACGCCGGTGTGAATTTGCTTGCTCAGACGAGTCGCTTTGCCCCCAGGGGTTCTGCCACTGCGACACGTGCTAAAGGAAGGCCAGAATATCGCTTAAATCGTTCGTTGCTTCTATTAAGGGGCTGCACACGAATTCAATCCCGCGGTCAGAAAAACGCTCGAATTCAGTCCCGTGAAGAGACTGCCCAGAGCTGACCTGAGTCAACGTCACTCACCCCCCACTCCTCTCTTACTCAGTAGTTTGACAAGAGTCGAGTTCGTTCGCAAGGTTTCGCGCAAATTCTTACCAGTATAGTTTTTTGACATTTGATAATAGGTATGCATGACTTGAAGTGAAAGAAATAGCTTCTTCAAAAATTTTTAGGGGAATACATAGCAAGCAAGTGTGAAGGGAAAATGTTGGGAAAAAGTTGGAGTGAGATAGAGGTTTGACTCCTTCGTACATCTTTCCTCTCTCTCACTCACGTGCGCTCATTCTCTCCTCCTCGTACGGTGGTGCGAAGAAGCCGCCAGTGGTGGGGGGAAGAAGGAACGGAGGAGAGAGCGTCGCCGGACTCAATTTGGGACTGAGTTCATGTGCACCGCTATTAAGGAGTTTTTGGGATATACATACTTGTAACCGTAACAGTAAAAACTGCTCTTAATGAGGGTGTGAAAATGTCAAAATCACTTAGTATTTCATAAATGTCACAGTGAAGTTAAGGTGAATTTAACGGTAATCCTTTAGTAAATCAAACCTCTATTCCCTAGTATTAAATACTGTAAGATATGTTAAATTCACTGAACCAAGATTACAATAGTGGTGCAGTGAACATTAGAGAAGGATCGGTACATGCTACCGATCCGATCCGCGCGGACCACCGGATGGATTTATGACGCTATCAGCAATGGAATGATTGCATTACCTCATGGCATCAACTAAAAAACATTTATTTTTGACATTTCTGTGACAGTCGTCACACTACTCCATATTCCCACTTAGCAATGAAGGGGTTTTGTAATAAAGAACACCATTTTGGATGGCACATCTTATTCACAGATCGTGTACAGTTGAGAGTTTTATTGGAGCAAGACGAGCTTATTGGAGCAAGACGTGTTTGTGTTCCGCGACTGTTTTGGCTGACTTGTATGCATATGAGGTAAATGCGAGAGCTTTTTTCTTGTGCGCGTGATGGCATAGACGCGTATTCAGAAGTCGTTACCGAGGTCGCCACTTCAGTTACAATTACAAATGCATTTCGGGATAATTTTACAGATCGCAACTCGTATAATAGTGTAGTGGTTAAGATAGTCGACTTGCGTGGTTAGGTTTATGCGTTCGAATCCCCCCCGTTGCATGCGAAATTTTGATTGTATTAAAAGCGATGTGACTTACAAGTACCGATTAATTATAAGTATATCCGAACATATATCTATGAGTTAACCGTGTGTTTATTTATTAATTATTTTTTAGCAATATTTTTTTACAATTTATAGTACCGTCTAAACTATAGTCTATATCGTTAACACAAGTTTGATCTGTTTATATCATCCGTCAAAGTCACATGATAATTCGTAATTGCAGCATTGAGGAACAGTACAGAATAGCGATTGGATCGGTAAAATCTACTGATCTGCAGGTCAGCACCACTTGAGAATTGGCACTGGTAACCAGAAATAATAGTCATATTCAGTTGCCTTTAATTGTAGCATTTACTGAACTGCCATGTTTTCCATATACGTACTTGGAAGATCAGTAGATTTAACTTGGTTTTCAGTAAAATAAAAGGTTCTTTTTTCTGCGTGTATATTTATGCCTGTGGGGGTTCCTTGAGTAGGTCATCACGTGTGCTTCTCAGCATATATCCAAGAATTCGTCTTTCAACACAGGCTCCGTGTTGACCTCCACCTCCATATTTTGCACTTTATATGGAGTCGTCCTGTCTAGGCCCTTGATAGCCGTTTTCTTTCCAACAAATTTGGTTGTTTCCAACAAATTTTGTTGTGGTGAGCAATTGTTGGATTAATTGTTGTTATTCCTTTGACCATAGCTCCCCCTGATCCGAGGACCTACAAGAGTTTTGATTATTGCTATTATGCTCTTGGTTATTGTTTTCTCTGTCTTTCCATTTCTCTTTGACTTGGTATCCCGTATTTGTGGCTCCAATGTTATCAAATTCCTCTAACAGTTCTATCAATTCTTCACACTTCCTTATACCTCTTCCAATAATAGAATATTTCATTTCATCTTTGAAATGCCTCGCTAATTTCTTTATCACTTCATTTTCTTCTAAGCTCGGCGTGAGTTCCTTCTCATATGCAAATATCTTGATTGCATAATCTGTACGCGATCGGTCTTTTTCTTGCATGTACGAGGGTTGCCTTTTATATTTTGAGCCTTGGCAATACTAGTATTTACAGGTGCCATCTGACGATTCCAATTGAAAGTTTGACCTTTTTAACCATAACCTTCTTCAGAACGTTTTGTCACCTGAGCATAACCTGGATTGTTTTCAGTGACTTGAAAATATTGTCTCAGCGAAAAAATGGAATTGAATCGTGAACATTTTCGCGCGATGATTTTTTACGATTTTGGACGTGGATTATCAAGACAAAAGTGCATCGATCAACTCACTTCGACTTTTGGCGATAAAGCTCCATCCTTGGCCACTGTGAAACGATTGTACAACGAATTTAATCGTGGCCGCAGTTCGCTCAGTGACGAAAGTCGTGAAGGTCGCCCAAAATCAGTCGTTGTCCCAGAAAAAATTGACGCTGTGCGTGAAATAATAATGCAAGATCGCCATGTGACTTATCGTGAAATTCAGGCATCCTTGGGCATTAGTGGGACCAGCGTGCAAGCAATTTTACATCAAAATTTGGCTGTCAAAAAAATTTGTTGCCGTTGGATCCCACATAACTTGACAATCGCTCAAAAAAGGCTCGTGTGGATTAGTCAAAACAAATGCTGAAAAAATTCGATCGCGGTGATTCAAAGCATGTCTATGACATCGTAACAGGTGACGAAACATGGATTTATGCTTATGAGCCTGAAACTAAACAGCAGTCGACTGTGTGGATCTTCCAAGATAAGCCAAATCCGATAAAAGTTGTTCGCGCACGAAGCACCTCGAAGCAAATGTTTGTCTGTTTTTTTGGAAAAACCGGCCACGTAGGAACTGTTGTGCCGTTGGAGCAACGTCGGACGGTCAATTCGGAATGGTATACAACCATTTGTTTACCGGAGATCTTTGAAAAAATGAGGGAAATCAGCCGCCGAAGACGAATCATCCTCCACCACGACAATACGAGCTCTCACACATCCGCTGCAACGAGGGACTTTTTGAGGAAGAAGAAGCGGTTGATGCGTTCAAAATGCATGTTTCGGAGGTGCCTCAATTGGAGTGGAAAAAATGTTTCGAAAATTGGTTCAAGCGCATGCAAAAGTGTGTTGAGTTTCAGGGAGAATACTTTGAAAAACAATAAAGCCATTTTCGATGATCAATTATTGTCTTTTCATTATCAGGCTCAAAATATAAAAGGCAACCCTTGTACTTTTCGAACTCTAGCTTCTGCTTTATTTCGTGCTGGATTTGTTCATTCCAGTACCTTTGGCGAAATTTCATGATGAAAGTGTCTAAGTTGTGGATCTCACTCTTCACCACTAGCTACAAGTATTCCGGCGGGCTAAACGGCCTGCCGGAATACTGGTATACATATCTTTCAATCAGGTAGCTTGTGTTGCAGGCACGTGGACGGACAGCTTCGCAATATTGTTACATCTGCCTTGGGTATCAATGGGGTTTCCTTTTCCATTAAATTGCGGCAGCACATATTTAATATGGGGTAATTGACTAGTGGGTGACACCTTGTCCCCCCGTTGCAGCTGTTGTTCTTTAAGGCGCTCTGCAAGTCTAGACCAGGGTAGCATGTGGATTTCGCTGTGCTCATAAATAAATAGGCGTTAAACATTTCGCAGCAAATACATACTGTGGCTCATGGAAAGTAATATTTTTGTGAACCAGCGTACGGAGTGGACTCCGCTTTGCTCTCAAGGCTACCTGACGACCCTTGCACGTTGCTGGGAAGTCCGTAACTGTCGAGTTTTTCTCGCGACTGGGATATCCTCGGTTCTGCTTGTTGGCAATCCGGCGAGTGTTTTCTTATACGCTCGACAAATTTCCTATGAGCAGGCTTTACCAGTAACTCACAGGTTACAATATAATATAATAATACTTCAATCTCTTTTCTGAAGTTTCACGTTTTTAAAATGTTCGTTTACAATTTTTGAAATTTCAATATATTTTAAAACTTATCCCTGGCGGACCGGCCGATCGCAAGCACTACGCTACAGGGTAATGCTAAAGTATTGCTAAAGTAATGCTAAAGTAATGTGGCATCATAATTAATAAAATAACCTAAATAAATATGTAAACTGTTGCAATTATAATAATACGTTAAATTTTACGTTAAATGGCCATGCCGTAATTGCAACAAGTTTCTTTTTCAGCATTAAAAAATGAAAAAATAATGTGGCTGTCATTACAGTCTGTTAACGGCGGCTTCAAGCGGGTTGCCAACATACAGGGGCCCGACTTCAATGACAGCCACTTTGTTTTTTTATTTTTTAACACTGAAAAAGCAACTTCTTGCAATTACCGCATGACCATTCAACGTGAATTTTAACGTATTATTATAATGTCAACAGTTTACATATTTATTTTGCTTCTTCTAATAATTATAATGCCATATTACTTTAGCATTACGCTGTAGCGTAATGCTTGCGTTCGGCCGGTCCGCCAGGGATAACTATGTATAGAATAGAAACATTTTTTATGCTAGCACTACTTTCATCTGGTAAGCATTATTCCGAAATGTTTATTTATTTAGTTTATTTATTATTATTATTATTTATTCCGTTAGTTTCTTTCGTAATACATACATACTTTTCAAAATTTATATTATTCCAAAAAATAAATAACCGTTTTTAAATCATTTCCACTAGACAAAAGTACTGCCATCAGGAACCAAGTTCCAAGTACCCAATTCAAAATGTAAAACTCTTAGGGATTTGAAACCAAAAATGGAATGCACAGGAGTGCTACAAAGTGCCGAGAGTCATGCTGAGGCGCTGATGGCAGGGCGTGGTTTCCGACGGTACTAAAATAAATCTAACTCAAAATTAATTTAAAAAATGTACAGTTGATAAGAAGCACATTATCGATTTCACTAATCATTTTTATAATGAAAAGAGGTTAGAAAAAATACGTGTTTCACGGGAAACTGTAAAGGTATATAATTATATGCAGAACTTGGCAGAACTTACTTACATGCAAAATCTGCAATTATATCCAATGGAAAGCCTCAAGATTCAAGTAGATTTTACACTACACTTATAGAGTACACTTTTAAAATTAATTTTGAGTTATATTTTAGGTTAGTACCGCAGGGCACCATGCCCTGCCGGCAGCGCGTCAGCGCGCCTCGCGGCACGTTGTAGCGCTTCTGTGCATTGTATTTTTGGTTTGAATCAAATAATTATTTGTATGAATTAAAATAGACAGATTTTACAAAAATTCATTGTTTAATGAAAGCCATTTTTTTCTTTAAATGAAACAAATCGTACTATCCTTCTAGAAATAATCAATTGAGATCGATGGGAAACGATATAACTAATATCTCCATCGTTCCGAATCTTGTTTCTTAATCATGCCAACATAATTGACAACGATTGAGAACTTAACATTTTTAATCGGGTACTTGGAATTTGGCACGTGATGGCAGTACTTTTATCTCGCGGAAATTATTGAAAAACTGTTATTCATTTTTTTTATAATAATATAAATTTTGAACAGTATATATGTATTAAGAAATAAAAATATAAATTCAGATAAAAGATAAAAATAAAAAAGGTGATTTTATATCAGTGAAATAAGCAAAATTGTTACTTTTTATTATGCGTTCTTCGATTATTATCAAAAATCCTATATATGGTTGTAAGTTTTAAAATATATTTAAATTTCAAAAAATGTAAACGAAAATTTTAAAAACATGAAACTTCAAAAAGGGGATTGAAGTATTATTATATTATATCGTAACCTACGAGTTATGGGTAAAGCCTGCACACAGGCAATTTGTTGAGCATATAAGAAAACTCTCGGGGTAGTGAGCAAGGAAGCCTCAGTTATGGCGTGACTAATGGCCAGTAGCGGCAGAAGGTATCCGGTGGGTACACGGAAAGAAATTTGGGTAAGCGGCTGTACTAGCATTATTAGAGCATCCAAATTCTCTCCCGCGTGTGGGACAAAATTTGCCCCATAAAAGGGAAAGCAATCGGCCAGCTGCAGCCAGCGCAGGTCACTTCGAAAGTGAATCTGCGCTCTTAATTTTTAAATAAATATTAAATCTTAATAGAATATTACGTGCATTTTGAAAAAATTCATGTATCAAATGGGCATTTCCATGAAAGTTGTCGTTCGTCACGATACATTAATGAATGTTTAACTCTTTGCAATTTATAGGTTATGTGCACATATTAAAAACGGTAAGCATATATATTTTATGAAATATTTACATTCGAAAAGATGCCTCAGATGCTGGAAATCGTACTTTATAAAAAATTCATCCATTTTTTAACAAGAAAAAACCATCTCGATAATCACTTGCAAATAAATAACAAAACTCTCAAACTAGCGAACGGTTTTCGCTAAGTCAGTACGTCAGTTCAAAGGTGCGCCGTTATCCTGTAGCATGGGCGCGCTGTTTGCTCAACCCGTTCGTGCAACGGATACACCATTGTGGGACAAAATCTCGCCCACAACGAGAGAGCGGCCGCACGAAGTCGAAAGAAAGACGATCTCCTAGCATTTGGCACAGCCTTTCCACGTAGTGGGAGAACCGGTTACCCAAACTTCTTTCCGTGTAGGGCGACAACCGGACCCGGGCTCGCTCAGGGTCCGATAAATCGGATCTGCAAAGTGGGAAAAGAAAAGCAAGGAAATGCTCCCGCGTTGTCCAAAGTTGTCAGTTCAGCAGTGGGACTCCAATGCCCGATCATAGTTTATGCAAGTTATTAATGTTCTCGCACAACCACAGCGTGCATGTCTTGCTGGTCACCCTGCACGGAACAACCATATACTTAACTTGCTTGGCATTAGACTGCCTCAGCCCCATGAAAGTGGATTTCAGGCCACCAGTTAATTCAGTGCCTTCTATTGGTCTCAGGCATTTTCATAACCAATCAGAGGCCACCAGATTGCGTCAGCGTTAAATTTGTCTTTTTACCCCCCCCCCCCCCAACATAGCGTTCACCGGACGCGAAAATTTCTGTTCTGCCGTCCCTGCTAATGACCCATTAACAGCGGCACGTATCAACACAAGGGTAGCAAGAGAGCCGGACGTAACAGTACCTGGGCCCCCACGAGAACCTGCTACAGACAGACACCTTTGCCAGAGAGAGAAACACCCTGGGGATAGCACCCCACAGAAACGGAAGCACTATGGGAATGTTACGGCCAGTGTTGCCATCGCAGGACTGGCCGATAACAGTAGAATGGACAAGGAAGGGGGGAAATCCGAAGAGGAACACGAACATGAAGCACCGATTTTAAAGAGTAAGATTGAAATTCTAACGACCGAGTTTTGTACAAAATTTTGTATCATAGTATTCTCAGTGTTAAATTTTCATAGGGGGCTAATGTAACCTGCGAGTTATTGGTAAAGCCTTCTCATAGGCAATTTGATGAGCGTATAAAAAAACATTCGCCGGATTTCCAACAAGCAGGAGAAACTAAAGCGCGCAGACTCGTAAGTGCCCACTAAAAAAGACTCGCGATTAGTGGAAGGACGAACTGGGCAGAACCGGGGAGGTCACAGTCGCGAGAAAAACTCGACAGTTACGGAGTTCCCAGTAGCGGGCAAGGGCTGTAAGGTAACCTTCAAAGCAGAGCGGAGTCCCTGGTCTCATAAATAGCTGAATCGAGAGTAGATATTTAAGATTGCATAAGAAGAAATCTGAGTGCAATTATAAATTCTTCCGAAAGGAGAATAATATTTTAGAACCGGAGCGAATTCAACTTTGTACGCTGGTTCACAAAAATATTATTTTCCATGAGCGACAGTTTGTATTTTTCGGCGAAGTGTTCAACGCCTATTTTATGCGATTTGTAATTTAAAGAATGAACCTGAGCTTTGTCAATTTGTGCTTTAAAAAGTATAGGGATATTCTATCCAGGTATATTTAAGAGCAGAGCGAAGTCCACTTCGTACCCTGGTCGAGAAAATAGCCGAAGCGAAATAACGCGTCGATTATTTACTTACCTCATTTACAGGCAGACTAGAGCCTACTCTAGGATCTGTTTGACAAAATAAGACGTTGTAATCGCCGCTCTTTTTTTAATGTGAAAAATAAACATATTTTGAGAGAAATATCTCTGGAAAATAAAATGTTGATGACAGCTTAGCTCTCCTCTTAACCCTTATATTGAATTCTGTGTTCTTATTAAATAAAGAGACATTATTCCTTTTTATGGGCGATCATAAACTGATAAATTTCCGGTGAATAAGAAAATATAGTAAACTTAATCTGTGTAATCAGCTTATTTTATTCCACACCCGACCGAAAAACCCACCTTTTGCCCCTGATAAGCGGGGCGAAAACAGCATATTTTTCCCGAAAAATAATTTTGCGGGACAAAAGTAAAATTAGCGGGGCAAAAGTAAATTTAGCGGGGCAAAAGTAAAATCAGCGGGGCAAAAGTAAAATTATCGGGGCAAAAGTAAAATTTAGCGGGGCGAATGTAAAATGTAGCGGGGCAAAAGTAATTTTTTTCCAAAAATTTTCAAAAAATTCAAAATGTTCAAAAATCTCAAAAAATTTTAAATGTTCAAAAATTTCAAAAAATTCAAAAAACTCAAAATTGAGAAAAATTGTTAAATTTTCAAAAAATCTCCTTAGAATGCGAAGTTGTT
>CAKNWW010332905.1:0-19884 GCA_932074435.1 Andricus kollari
AATTTTCTTCAATTGTTATGAAAAAAATAAGCATCCGATCGTAAAAAAAAGGGTCTGCTTGAAATCCGAAAAGACTTTGAGACTCGTCTCCAAAATATCCAAATTGCCCTTTTTAAAACCACTTGAGAAACAATTACGCTATTTATAATTTTCAAACCATTTTTCAAACATAGTGTGAAAGTAAAACTAACTCAAGCGACTTAAGTACGATCAGCCGCCTGGTTTGTTTATAACAATTACAGAATATTAAAGAATAATATAATTGTCTCAAAAATTGTTTTGAAAAAGTACAAAAAAGGTGCAACGAGATATTTGGAAGACGAGTCCAAAGGTGTTTTCCGTTTTGCAATTGGACGCTTAGTTTGTTTATAATTTATAACAAAAATTTCAAATCCATGTATGCAAATGTATGCTTATGTTGAATTAAGTAGGAAAATTGTTAACAACAGTGTAAAAAAAGGCCATTGAGATATTTCTTAGACAAATCCAACGGTGCTTCCTGTTTTTCGATCGGCCATTTCATTTGTTTATCATGCTTGGTAAAGTTTAAAATGATTGAAAAATGATTTAAGTGCATAAAAATTAGTTTAAAAAAGGCACAACTAGATATTTCGAAGACGAATCCAGAAGTGTTTTGGTTTTTCGATCAGACGCGTATTGTGTTCATAACAATACGAGGATGTTCAAAAATAATGCAATTGTTTAAAAATACTGAAGGCACAGCTAAATATTTTATAGAAGAATCCCAAGGTGTTTTCCGTTTTTCGATCAGGCGCTTGGTTGGTTTATAATTAATAACAAAACTTTATGATTAATTATAAAAGTTTGAAATCCATAGATATACAGGAAACTTCAGGGTCGTCTTTTTTGTCACCATTGTCATCATACTTATGATGGCTTGAAGCTCAGTGCGCTCAATAGAGCCACTTTTCCTTGTCCGTTCTTCCTTTTCCTCTCTCTTTCTCTCTCTCTCCCTCTCTCTTATCTCCCGAAGCAGGAAGTACTTGAGGGAGAGTCAGGGATCAAAGGTGAAAAAATTGTCGGTGACGGTCACTAGTGAGCCAGGTGAGCATCAAGCAAGTTGAATGTGTGTACATGAGAGAAGAAGAAAAGAGGAGGAGAAGGAGAGGAGAAGATAAGAATTGAAGTAGACACAGATGCAACAGGTGGGGCACTAGGTGCGTAATACCTGACTGCATGCAAGTACGTTGGTCCGTGAAGACTAGTGAAGACTTGGAGGAAGAAGGTAAGAGGGAGTTAAGGTAAAAGGTAAAAGGGAGTTGTGTGTGTGGCGGGGTGAAAGGAAGTTAAGTTAGGTAAGGTGAGGGCTCCTATGGTTCTTCGGGTGAGTACCACTTACTCATTGACTCGTGTACGCCCGCAGGTCCGTCTGTCGGTCGGTCGGTCGGTCGGTCCGTCCACCCGTGCCCAACTGCCCACCTTCATCCCGATTTACTCAGTCACTCGCACAACACTCATTCCTTCATTGCCAACATCGTGCGAAGCCATCCGACTCACTCGCGAGTATCGAATTCAACCGATCGGAAACGTTTCACCAACTCGTCAACATTTTTCATAAAGTTCGGCAAAAGTTATAGAACAGTTACAAAACAGTTATACAAAAGTTACATTTCACAAAGGCCTACAATTCGTAGGCGAATATGTTGTCCTTCATCGGATTCTGCGCTACCATAGTCATCATCTCTTCTGATACCATTCGAATTCAAGGGAGGCCTCAGCAGATCAAACCAGGTAAGGAGCTGGCCACTTTTTCTCGGAGGAGCTACATTGTGATCGGTATCGGTTTTCTCCAGGGAATGGGAAGATGATTTTATCTAGGTGGTCCACGTCGTGGTTCCGTAAACATAGTCTATTCCTCCCTCGGGAGTCAGATTTATCTTGAATCTTGTTTTCTTCAAGGACTTTTAGGGTTTCGATTTTTGGGGTGAATACTGAGAAATGCTTGACAATTTATTTGAGATTGTGAATCCTGACTTTAAGCTAAAAGTCAATTCTTGAAAGTATTCAAAGAAAAGAATATCTGATACAGATTACATGGTCAAATATTCATCATTACCAACAATAACCATATCATCATAACCATGATAAGAAATCCTTGGGAATTATTGTGGTTTAAAAATAACTTTTCCTTTTTTAAATTATTCAATCAAACAAAGTTTTAAAGCAATTTTGAAGCCTTCAGGATAATTTAATTTCTAATTTTCAATTCAGTTAAAAGTAATTAGTGGAAAGGAAATGGTCGCAATCAGAAGCGAAACCAGGGAGAGTTACTGCTGTCAAATGTAGCAAAGCTGTGCGACAACTTGTCAATTAGAGAGAAACTCCACTCCTCTTCGACGGTCATCTATCAGGTACAAACGAACCGTGGTCTACACTGATTCCCAACAATGTCAATTGATACACCAGCACTCGCATTCTTTTTCATTTCAGTTTTATTTCAACTTTCCATTAATGAAGCAACATTTGAGGCTGATTCACTTTCAGGGAACGTTGTCTAAATGCTCTTCCACGATTGGAAAACTCTTCACAAAGAACTCTCAATTACAATAAATGTTTTTTTTTAAATGATATCAGTTGACAATTATTGTAGAGCGTATTTAGAAATTTTTATAAATCCAATTTTTGTTTTGCATCTCTAAAAATGCTTAAGACGCCATATAGGGGTGCAATAATTTGGTTATTCGGCTCTTAGAAAAAGAAACAAAACAAAGTTGTTAAATGAATTATGACCAAGAGGAAAATGTTGTGATTTTTATTTAAACTCTTTCGCGATATTCCAAATTCTATTGTGAAATTGGTCTATCCTACTTAATTTTTAAAATAATTGATGGAAATGTCATGAAATGTTTTTAAAAAAACGAAAAAAACTACGCGGTTACTAATTTGTCGAAGTTTGAACAATATGTGACCGTGACCATGATTTTCAATTTGACAGTTTTCTGTTATTAATTACAAAATATAAAGAATATTTTTTCGAAATCGAAAATTTTCTGGGAAATCCTCATTCCACTGAGAACTTGTGAGATTTTTAAGTTTTCTTCCCTGAAAATAATGAGAACAATGTTTTTTCTGCAAATATTTTGCAGTTTTTATAGTTACGGAAAGCATCCCAATTTCTTAATCTAAAATTCAAATGGGATGAATTATGGAGTATGGATGTTTCAAATAAAAAGGATCGCAACATGAATTCATTTGAGTTTAGTTCAAAATAATCAAATTAATTTTAAACATAGTAAAAAACAACTTAATTTCGGTTGAAAATGTTTATTAAAAAACTACAATTTTACATTGTTCTACTTCATTATGAACATAAATTGCTACCAGGAACATAAAGAATTAACGATTATAAAAAAATGATCGGCCGATCATTTTGTCAGAAGATTCTTTATAGCTTATCACAATATCTGTTTTATGAAATAGTAAATTATTTAAATAATGCAGTTAGTTGTTTAATATTTATATACCATTTTTCATGATAAATTATTTTGTAAGTTTTAGCGACTAGAAAATTTATTTCTTTAAGTTGTAAATTATGAAGCCATAGAAAATCTTTATAAAGACAATAATTAATAAAATTGAGATTCTTGAAGGACTAATTACATTTTTTCACCACAGGTTACTTTAGAGCTTAGAGGGCATGCTTGTACAGTTTTAAGTAAAAAATGCAAATAATAAAAATAAGAAATGGTCTGCAAAATTTTTGATAAGAAAATTTAACAATTCATTATAAATTTGAATTAATTGAATGAGATTTTCATAAACCGATAAATTAAATTTTTTTCTGAGTTTAGACTTGTATGTCATTTGTGAAGTGCGACGAAATGCGATTATTTGTTTGGATACATGGATGTAATATACATGAGTATTTATTTTTTAAAATATTTTTTTATCTGAAAGGATTACACTTTTTTCGAATAAATCACTTTATTTCAATAATTTAAATAAACTTTTATTTAAAGCTAAATAGATGGTTATTTCTTCCAACATGACAATTTTTCCATTGGAACACACATGTGATGAATATAATGGTTTTAACTAAATATGATCGTCTTAAAACAATATTTCTTCCTTACAAAGGATCGAAAAATGTTTGATCAATGCTTACTACTTTAATAATAATTTAATAACTTAATACTTTAATAATTCAACTTTCTAACTAAGAAAATATTTCTTTGAGTGCAAAAATAATTAGCGTCAGATTAATAGTACTGTTGACTAAATCGTGTCACTTTTAATGCAATTTTTATAATATTTAATACATTTTTTCTTCTGAAATTGTCTGTTTTGACATCAATGTCAATTTTTCTCGTAAATTACAGATCGTGACACAAAATAATACAAAATTAAAAATATGTGGTTGATTAAAATGAATATCTTTTTTTTAGAAGCGTTTTTAAAATTATGCATAGTCCTTTAAATAGCCATAAATTTATAAACACTTCTCAACAAAGATCTGTCATATTAAAAAAAAAAAAAAATTTCTGTTGAAACATGCAATTTCATAATGAGCTACCTCTAATGACCCGACTTATTTCTCCTTTTGGGTGGGTCATTTTTACCCCTGAAAAAAAAAAAAAAAATTGCAACCTTCGATTCGGACTTTCTTTTTTTTAGTATCCATATGTACACTGTACAGGATGTATATATTAATTTTTCTAATTATAAAACCGCCAAATATACTAACATGTAACAATAATTGATAACTTAATAGACTGTCACATGCCTTAAATTTTTAGATGTTTCCAATTCCAATTTCAAATATTAAAAATGTCAAGACGATTTCACTATTGAATCTTTTAAAATTCCAAATTTTATATTGAAAGCCTTAATAGTCAGTCTTATATTTAATAATTCTATATGTAAATATTCTAAATTACTTGGTTTAAATTGTTGTCAGTTTCAAATTTAATAATTTTATATTTAAATATTCCAAGTTTTTTGTTTACATTTTGATACGCACCAAATTTCCTGTTTTTTTAATTTTCCGAAATCGTAGAATATCAAATTGAAAGACTTCATAGTTTCTTAATTCTCAGTTTCAAGGAATTGTGCAATTTAAAAAATTGGAATCATATCGATCCTGTTTTGTATTATTTTTTTAATTTTTAATTTCCAATCTTAAAATTGTCCGAGTTTAAGTTGAAATAAAAAAAAAAGATTAATTTAAAATTTAAAAATATTTGATTGAAAAATTTCAAGATTGAATAATATTTCTAATTGAATGCAATAAAGAATATTCAATAAAGAATATAACAAATTTTAATATCACAATTCTCAGTGAGTGATTTTTTTTTTCATTTAGAAACGAAGTTTGCATTCGTTTAATTTTGAACATTCTGTAGGAGCAATTTTTTCATTTTTAATGTTTCCTGCTTAAAATTACTTTTTATTTAAAACTATTTTTAAGAATAATTTAATTTGAAAGATTTATACTGGAACATTTATTAATTTTGAGCAGTGAAAATGAAGATGATTTTATTTTTTGATCATAGAAATATAATTCTAATCGAATTTAAAATTAAATTATGATTTAAAAAATAAAATTCTAGAATGTTTGAAGCTTTGATTTTAAACAATTCAATTTAGTTTTTAATTTCAATTAGTCAAATTTTAAATGATCTAATTTTCAAAACTCTAATCTAAAAACATTCAATTTTTAAACGCTTTGAAATAGAAATGATACATTTTTTAACATTTTTGTTTTAATTTTTTTAATTTTGAGAGCTTCTGAAAAAATTATTCCAACTTCCAACACTTTTAATTTCAAATTATTCAACTCCTTTTCATTCTGTTCGGAAAATGCCCTTTTTCCAAATTTTTTTCAATATAAAATTGTTTGGCTTGGAACCTTTCAAATTCAAAATCGTTCAATATACTTTTTGGAACATTTACAACGCTTTCAATTCGAAATTATTTATTATGATTTAAAAAATTTGTTAAATCTCATATTTAAAATTTATTTAGTAATTGATTTCTAAATTTTTTATTTTTAATGTTAGGAAATAAAAATCTAGAGACGCGAACGCGCGCTCTGCGCGCGTGCATTTTCTGTTCTTGATTACTAAATATAGCTTTGAGTGTCCAAGACTCAAGTGTCCGGACTTATATAACTGTATAATCAAACAAAGAATTAATCGAAAATTCCTTTTCCAAAAATCAGTTGAAGATTTAGTTTCTGAGTTATAAATTGTTTAAGCTGGACCAATCAGAAGCGCCATATAACAAGCCGTGCGTGCGTGAGCGTCAGCCCAACGCTGCGGTAGTGACTCCCGGTTCTCCTGCAACAATCCCCACCTCGGCGCTCGCTTCCATGTAAAAAACGATGCGCCGCAACGGGCGGAGGGAGCGCAGTACTGCTTTAACATTTTGAGTTAAAAAAAAACGATTTTCACGCTAGAATTTTTTTTCAGCCCTACTAAAAAGATGAAATTCAACTTTGCAACGTTTATGATAAACGAAAAAACAAACAAAAAATAGTTTTCTCAAACCAGCAAAAGTCTGAAATATTTTGTAAGGAAATCATTTCATTCACTGCCTGAAGATCGCGAAAAAAGGTTCATTCCCCTAGAAAAGAGATTATTTTGCAATTAAAAGGTTTCTCAAATTCATAAACAGGCTTCAATTATTTGTATACCAAAGAACTTTTTAGCTCGTTCAACTAAGTATTATTAAAAAATAATTTGCTTGGTAATAAATCAAAATCAAATAATTATTTATTACTGCTGCACTTGGAAAAATCATATAAGTTAAAAATTACGATAGAAGAATTCGCAAAAAATATTTCTAGACAGTCAATCCCGTAAGGGCAGGTTTGGTTACAACAACAAAAAATAACGATAAAAATAAAATTACTCTGAAACAAGTCTTAGGGATAATAATTTTAAGTTCAACTGTCGTACTTCAGGAAATGAAATGATTCCGGAGGATAATAAGAACATACTAATTCCTTCAGTGACACACTTCTTTAAAAGATACGTTTGGATCATGCCCCGGAAACCAACCCCTCAAGGTCGCCCATCTAAATTTGCTTTGAGGAGGATAAGAAATTTTTTCTGCATTGCGTACTCAAAGAGATCATAGACTTTTTGCAATAATAAAGTTCTTGGAGCCCCATCAGTTTTTATCAACTTTTTACCAACCATCGCTTGTAGATATACTAATTTAAATTTACTTTGAAGGAGGCTAGAATTTTTTCCAACCCTACTAAGAAAATGAAATTCAAGTTTGGGAGGTTTATGATAAACGAAAAAACAAAACAAAAATTGTTTTCTCAAAACAGCAAAAGTCTTAAATATTTTTTAAGGAAATAATTTCATTCACTGCCTCAAGATAGCCAAAATGTTGCATTCCCCTAGCAAATGTATAACACAGCCCAATTCATGCCCCAAAAACTAAAAAAATCACAAAAAATACAATAAGTCGAAAGTCTAAAATTTTCTTTCACAACATTATTTTATTCGATGCACAAAAATTGCTTAAAAGGTTTTACCCTCCCCTACCCCCTAGCTAATGTTGAACGCACCCCATTTTATCCTCTAACACTTAAAAAATTCACCAAAAATACATTTATACAATGATACGTAAACCTGCATTTTTCTTCCAAAGAATTATTTAATTAGGCGCACAAAAATGGCCCAAAAAGTTTCATCCCCGTAGAAAATGTGTAACGCATGCCAATTCATCGCCCAAAAACTAAAAAAAGCACAAAAATTACAATAAGTCGAAAGTATACAATTTTCTTTCCTAAAATTATTTTATTCGATGCACAAAAATGGCCCAAAATGTTTCATCGCCCTAACAATTGTTGAACACGCCCCATTTCATCCCCTAACACTTAAAAAATTCACCAAAAATACAATAAGTCGAAAGTTTACAATTTTCATTCACAAAATTATTTTATTCGATGCAAAAAATGGCCCAAAATGCTTAATCGTCCTAAGAAATGTTGAACACACCCCATTTCATCCCATAACGCGTAAAAAATTCACCAAAAATACAATAATTCTAAAGTCTGCAATTTTTTTCACAAAATTATTTTATTTGGTGCACAAAGATTGCTCAAAAAGTTTCATCTCCCTAGGTAATGCGTAACACACCCCAATTCATCCCTCAACACTTCAAAAATTCACCAAAAATACAATAATATGAAAATCTGCTATTTTCTTTCAAAAAATTATTTCACAGGGCACACAAAGACTGACCAAAAAGCTTCACCCGCCTAGCTAATGTGGAACACATCCCAATTCATCCCCTAACACTTAAAAAATTCACTAAAAATACAATAATACGAAAATCTGCAATTTTCTTTCAAAACATTATTTCACTGGGCGCACAAAGGTGGCCAAAAAAGTTTCATCCCCACAGAAAATGTTGAACACAATTCAATTCATCCCCTAACACTTGAAAAATTCACCAAAAATACAATAATTCTAAAGTCTGCAATTTTCGTTCAAAAAATTATTTTATTCGATGTACATAGATTGACCAAAAGAAGGAAATTGCAGACTTACGAATTATGTGTTGTATTTTTTGTGAATACTTTAAGTGTTAGGGGTTGAACTGAGGTGTGTTCCACATTCGATAGGAGGATGACACTTTTTGGTGGGTCTTTGTGTGCCCAGTGAAATAATTACGTGGAAGGAAATTGCAGATTTGCGTATTTTTGTATGTTTGTTGAACTTTTTAAGTGTTAAGGGAGGAATTGAGGTGTGGTTCACATTTGCTAGGGAAATAAAACTTTTTTTTTGCGATCTTTAGGCAGTGAATGACTTTTGCTGGTTTAAGAAAACAATTTTTCTTGTTTTTTCGTTTATCATAAACGTTGCAAACTTGAATTTCAGTTTCTTAGTAAGGTTGCAAAAAATTCTAGCCTCCTTCCAAGTGAATTTAAATTATTATATCTGCAAGGGATGGTTGGTAAAAAGTTGATAAAAACTTATGGGGCTCCAAGAACTTTATTATTGCAAAAAGTCTATGATCTCTTTGAGTACGCAATGGAGAAAAAAATTTCTTATCCTCCTCAAAGCAAATTTAGATGGGCGACCTTGAGGGGTTGGTTTCCGGGGCATGATCCAAACGTATCTTTTGAAGAAGTGTGTCACTAAAGGAATTAGTATGTTCTTATTATTCTCCGGAATCATTTAATTTCTTGAAGTACGACAGTTAAACTTAAAATTATGATCCCTAACAATTGTTTCTAAGTAATTTTATTTTGATTCTTCAAAGCGCATCAGTACTAGTGCCTAGTTAGTATCCCTCGGTTATCACTTTAGTCCAAATATTCATGCATGGGTTGTATCCTTCCTTTCTTTTAGCAATAAGACTTTGGCTTTCTGTCTGTATCGTGAGAATACGTTTTTTTTAATTCGAAATGCTAACATAAAACATAGTGCCGCGCTCTGTCCGCCCGTCGCGGCACATCGTTTTTTACATGGAAGCGAGCGCCGAGGTGGGGATTGTTGCAGGAGAACCAGGAGTCACTACCACAGCGTTGGGCTGACGGTCACGCATGCACGGCTACTTATATGGCGCTTCTGATTGGTCCAGCTTAAACAATTTATAACTCAGAAACTAAATCTTCAACTGATTTTTGGAAAAGGAATTTTCGATTAATTCTTTGTTTGATTATACAGTTATATAAGTCCGGACACTTGAGTCTTGGACACTCAAAGCTATATTTAGTAATCAAGAGCAGAAAATGCACGCTCGCAGAGCGCGCGTTCGCGTCTCTAGGTTTTTATTTCCTAACATTAAAAATAAAAAATTTAGAAATCAATTACTAAATAAATTTTAAATATGAGATTTAACAAATTTTTGAAATCATAATAAATAATTTCGAATTGAAAGCGTTGTAAATGTTCCAAAAAGTATATTGAACGATTTTGAATTTGAAAGGTTCCAAGCCAAACAATTTTATATTGAAAAAAATTTGGAAAAAGGGCATTTTCCGAACAGAATGAAAAGGAGTTGAATAATTTGAAATTAAAAGTGTTGGAAGTTGGAATAATTTTTTCAGAAGCTCTCAAAATAAAAAAAATTAAAACAAAAATGTTAAAAAATGTATCATTTCTATTTCAAGGCGTTTAAAAATTGAATGTTTTCAGATTAGAGTCTTGAAAATTAGATCATTTAAAATTTGACTAATTGAATTTAAAAACTAAATTGAATTGTTTAAAATCAAAGCTTCAAACATTCTAGAATTTTATTTTTTAAATCATAATTTAATTTTAAATTCGATTAGAATTATATTTCTATGATCAAAAAATAAAATCATCATCATTTTCACTGCTCAAAATTAATAAATTTTCAAGTATAAATCTTTCAAATTAATTATTTTTAAAAAAAGTGAAAAGTGAAAAGTAATTTTAAGTGGGATACATTAAAAATGAAAACATTTCTGCTACAAAACTTTGAAAATTATAAGAATCCAAACTTCGTATCAAAATGAAAGCAAGTTTACTCACTAAGAATTGTGATATTAAAATTTTTTATATTCTTTATTGCACTTTTTAAAGTTCAGACATTTTAATTCTAATTTCAAAATAATAACTTATGACAAAGAAAATTGAAAAATATATAAATATATTTAAAAAATATGAAAAATTTAGCGTTCAACATGAAAGTCCAGAACTCTAAAATTTTAACCAATTAAATTAAAGAAATCATTTAATTTTTAACACTTCATTTAGAAATATTCTTCATTCTTGAAATTTTCCGATCAAATATTTAAAATTTTTTAATGAATCATTGTTTTAAATTTCAACTAAAACTCGGACAATTTTAAGATTAGTAATTACAAATTATAAAAAAATAACACAAAACAAGATCGCTATGATTCCAATTTTTGAAATTGCATAATTTTAAACAATTTAATTCGAAATTGTTTTTTTTTAAAGTGAGTTTGAAATGTTCAACATTTTGAAACATTTCCAAATAAAACATAATTAAATTTTCAATTCCTAGTTATAAAATCTTCTAATTATGAAGGCTTTATTTTGACAAATACGTTTCTTAATTTTCCATTGCTTACTCTGGAGACATTTAATATAAAATTATTTGATTCCAAATCCTTGAAACTGAAGATTAAGAAACTATCAAGTCTTTCAATTTGATATTCTACCATTTAGAAAAATTAAAAAAAAACAGGAAATTTTGTACGTTTCAAAATGTGTACAAAAAACTTAGAATATTTAAATCTAAAGTTATTAAATTTAAAACTAAGAAAAATTTAAACCAAATAATTTAGAATATTTAAATCTAGAATTATTAAATATAAAACTGACTATCAAGGCTTTCAATATAAAATTTGGAATTTTAAAAGATTCAATAGTGAAATCGTCTTGACACTTTTAATATTTGAATTTTGAAATTGTGAATATTAAAAAATTAAAGGCATGTGACAGTCTGTTAACTTATCAATTATTATTACATGTTATTATATTTCGCGGTTTTATAATTAGAAAAATGAATATATTGTGCTGACATTTTAGGGTATGGTTCCAAATATGTAAGGGTACGTCTTTCTGGCCCATTTAAGTATTCGTTTTGTTTAAATAATGCAATTTTATTAATTCTATTTTAGCTAAGGCTCTAAAATCCCCTCTTCAGTTACTGTTTTAAATTTAAATTACAATGTAATTTAAATTTCTCTTATGACTGAATTCCACTGATCTTTAAAGTTTTCAATTCATCACAAGAATTTTTTTTATTCAATAACATGTAAAAAGTCACTTTCACTATTAGTTGATGCGATATATAGCTCTTTGAAAGTTCTTCAATTTCACATAAACCTGACTGTCATTAAAACTGTTAATGAGCAGGAAGTAATTTAAACAAATAAATAATCAGTAAAAACCATTTAAAATAACTGAAAAATTGAAAATATGAAAAAACTCCCCTTTTTATGCATTCTTTAAAAAAATTATGCACGTGATAAAATACATTAAAACAAAATTTTAAACAATCGTTTGCTTTTTAAATTGAAAAGGTTAGAAAATGAATACCCAAAGAATTAAAAAGTTTTTAAACTAAAAAAAAAAAGATTTCAATTCAAAACTGATAAATATTTAAATTAACTGAAAAATTAAGATTTTGACAAAACTACCGGTTTTATGCATTCCTTAAAATAAAATTATGTTCTTCAAAATTAAATAAACTAAAAAGTAACTAAATAATTTAGAAGAAATTAAAAACTAAATATGTTAAAAAATAAATAGCTAAGAAATTAAATATTTTTTGAAAATGTGAATTTATTGAAAAGGACATAAGAATAATTACCTATGCATACATAAATTAACAAATAAATTACCAAGCAAAAATTTTCCGAATTAAAAAATATAAGAATACCGGGGCCGTTTTTTGCTTTTGTTCCTTTTATAGTTTTTTTGTGAACGTTATGGGCGTGGTTAAATTGTTCTCATTTGAAAAAATTCAGCTTGGTTATTTATTTGTTTTTGCATAGTTAATTATTTTTATTTTTTTCCAATTAAATTCGCTTCTGCAATGGTATCGTCACAAATTGAGAGGTCCCAGCTTTATTATTCACAAAAAATCAATTTTTTAATAAATTATTTTTTTATTTTTGTAGTTTTTTATGGCTTTAACTGAACTCTTGGCCACTTAGGGTAATGATATTTTCTGTGAAAGGTATATTTCTTCACGTAAATGGAATTTCCTCTTAAATTGAAGGTTACAAGGATTTTTATTTGTCTCAACGAAGTGTCTCGTCGTCCCGCAATTCGGGATTCGCATCTCGGTAAGGATATTTCCATATCCTCTAATTTTTCGGGACGACTATACATAATCTTGTCTCAACAGGAATCATTTTACAGCAAAAAGTACGTTAAAAAAATTAAAAAATGTTAAAAAATAAAGTTTGTTTAAAAGAGTGTTATAAAAATCGTCCTTCTTTGTATACCAAAGTATTTTAGAGATCGTTCTACTACGTATTGTTAAAAAAAATTTACTTGATAATAAATAAAAATAAAACAATTATTTATTATATATAATAATCTGCTATTAATTCATTCTGTTTATACTGAAGCTCCTATGTTTCCTCTCAATTTTCATGTTTTTTTTTGTCTCGCGCCTTTTTCTATAATGTCAATATGACAGTTTCTAGATTAGTTTGAAATCTTATATTTATAAAATTATATTCAAAATAAAGTTGTCCTCCTTGCATGGAAAACTTTAGCATTGATTTTTAAGTTGTTAATTTTGCTCTTCAGATTAAAATGAGTAATTTTAATGACTGTGACTGTACAGCCGGGAAATAAGAAATCGATCGGCTCAAACAACGTTGTTGGTCTTGAAGCAATCTTCTCATTTACATCACCTTTTTAGAATTTTTATTTTGCATAAATATCAAAAATCTGAAGGTGAAATCGGCACTTCCATGCTATACTCTCAAATCTGGGGTTAGCACTCTAAACTCTCCAATCTCGTTTTCCGCTGGCCCGTAGCGCAACACAAAACGAGATTGGAGAGTTTAGACTGCTAATCTCAGATTGGAGAGTATAGTATGGAATTACCGAAAAATACACATCTTTACGGGCAAGTTTTCCTCAAGCCATGACAAATGTGTGTGTCAAGTTTTAGACTCGTGTGTATAGTGATTTGGGAGAACATTCGTTACAAAGGATTTTTACATATACTGTTAAAAATAATATTAAATTTAATATACCCACGTGTATTAAAATTAATATATCAAGCATATATAATCGCCATTAAGTGTGTGTACATTAAATTTCATATACATTCATGTTAATCACTTACAAGTAAAATCAGATCATTCTACTTTACACAAATTCAAAATAAGTTTAGCAGTCATTTTCTATCCTAAATAATAAAACATGATACCTTCTTCCTATTAACCAAAAATAAAATTGGATTTCATGTCGAAAAGTTCAATTAAGCAAATAAATAACAGAGCTAACCTACAATCAACTGTATTCGCATTACATTTTTACCATTTAGAGCGAATTGAGGGAAAAGTTTCACCCGTACATTCTACTTTCATTATAAATAAAAATTCAGTCGACGAACTCTAGATTATTAAATTAACTGCCAATAGTTGACAAGATTTGAAGTAATGAAAGCACTTTGAGTTTTCACGCAAACTGATTAACGATCTGTATATTAAATTTAACACACATGTATATTAAATTCTCTACACCAATGTATGTTACAATTCAGTAGCGGTAGTGCATATTTGCTTCACATACATGTATATTAATTCTCATACAGATTTTTCTAACAGTGTATGAACCTCACAAAACTTCGGGTCTTAGCCCCATTGGCGGGCACTGAAAATTGAAAAAGTTGTAGAGAGATGCATTTATGACAATAATAAATAATCAAGAATAAAAATAGTCTCTTCCGTTAGGGATAGTTAAAGACGGAAGGAAGAAAGCTAAGGGAGTTTGGTGAAATATGGGGCTTGAAGGAGACTTTATAAGTTTGTAAGTTTAGTTTAGTTTAGTTAGGAAGTTTGGGTTTGGAATGGGAATTCATGGTGAATTGGATATTGGAATAAGGAGCAAGGAAGAGTCGTTGATTACGATTGGTTACCATGTAGATACTAACTGCTAACTGGTATGTGCTCACTGCTCAACGTCCATCCTAATTACTCGTACCGAGAACATATAATAATGCCCCGACGAGAGAAACGAAAAACTTGTACAAATTATCCACAAGAGAGGAGACGAGAGAGAACCGACAGAAGTCGCTCGAGTCGTGAATGAGTTTCTTGCTTTTCTCCGCTAACTAAATGCCAGCCTGACTAATGTTGCTGTTTTTCCACGCATGAGCGGAACCACCATGACAAGGTTGAGTGAAAAATGCGAAAATGATACGTCTAACGAGCATGCGGCACTGATCCGACGATAATCGACGAACGGTGAATCTAAACTTTCATTCATTATTTCATTCAATTTTACCTGCTACCTACCCTGTGAACAACAGAGGGTACATGCGCGGATACAGAGAAGTGATACGTGGCGGAGGGGTTACGGCTCAGTGAAAAAAAAGTTTCATTTTGAACGAAGGGACGGCGTCGAAATGTACTGAAACAAAATTGAACGATAATTGGTTCATATTGCGCAATACGAATATTGAAAGCACTTCAATTGTTTTTCAATTGTGATATTGATCAAGAGAGTAAATATAACTGAATTTCAAAATGATTGTGTACAAAAATTACCTGAAACAAAATTAAAACCACAGTTTTTTCTGTGTGTCGACTCATTTTATACACATAGAGAGCTATGACTAATTTAAATGATTAACTGCTGAAGGAGAAACCAGTACGAGGCAGATAGAAAAACTTTTGAAGTCATAAAACTGATAAATGATGAACAAGTGGAGAAAGTATTATGTAACAATTTAGGGAAATGACATTTAGCTGGAACAGTTATTTCAATGAAAGAAGTGGCACTGCTACCTTTGAATAAACATTTATCCTATATTTCATATTTTTTGAACACTTTGCAATTTTGTTCAGATGGTGCTCTTCTGGTGCGAAGTAAATATTCACATTTTAAGCCTTTCCGATCATTTGTCGAAGAACATTGTGTGTACAGTCATGAAACAGCATTCCAAAACTGTCATTCAAAAACATGTTTTCATTGATACAGTGATGGTTTTTTAATATATTATAAAAATTGTATGAGTTCCAAACTCTCTCTCTTATTTAAAATGTAATGCTGACAGTCATTGTTACTAACTGTCATGGACAACAAAAGTACGAATAATTTTATTCGCTTATGTTGGTAAAATGCATTAAAACTAAGAAGAATCTAAAGTACCAGTGAACAGATTGTGAGATAAATTTAATTGCTGAAAAAATGACGATATGTCAGCAAGCAAAATTTTCATCGCCAATTCAAAAACACCTTTTTCTATTTTTAAAATAAATTATACCAAAGTAAGTGGCTAGAAACCGGCGAATCGTGTGCATTCGATGGGGAGAGTCGAATGTCTGCCTTCAAACTCGACTGTCGAAAAATCGGCTGAACTCCGGGAGGTTGCATTCGGTGGTTTTGTGCAGTTTTCGTCTCCCCTGGGCAAGCATCAACGCAAATGCGAGTACTTTTAATAAAGGCGGATGCATCAAGCAATTTTACTATACTTTTATCAAACTCAGTTTTATTTTGTCTTGTCTGGAAAAAAATTGTGGTTCTTTTCTTTAAATATATTCAGGTAAAACAAATAGACATATTATTTTTTAATCGTAAAAAAGCTTTTACACTTTTTAAGGAATTTTAAAAGATTTAAAATATTTTACGGCAGTCCAAGGGATGGTTCAAGAAGTAATTAAGGTAATATTTCTATAAATTGTAGAGAATTTCACAAGAATTCAGGGATTTCATAGGATTTCAAAGATTTGAAGATAATTAAAAATATTTCGGTTAATAAGCAGTTTTGAAGATTTTCTTGAATTTCAAAAGATTTGAAAGAATTTCATAGGATTTAGAAGATTCTTGGACATTAAAATTGATTGCAAGGAATTTTAGAGAACTTCTAAGATTTATAAATTTTACAAAAGATTTTTAAGGAATTTTGTGAGATTTTTGAGGATTTCAGTAATTTTATCGAATTTGATTTTGAATTTTTGAATTTCAAAGGCATTAAAGACTTTTAGGGTATTTTAAGATTCCCAGGAATTTTCAAGCACTCATAAAAATTTCAAGGTATTTCAAATATTCCATAAGTTTTGAAATGGTTCAGGGTTTTTTTTTTGAGATTGTATATCCTATAACATTTTAGGATATTCTAAAAGATTCCAAGGGATTTTTAAAGGATTTGTACTGCACAAAACTTACCGAATGTTTCTTTTACATAGTGACATTTAAAAAGTGGAACCCTTTGAAACTCATTACGTTAAAATTTAATGCCCGTAAAAAATCAATAATTATAAAAAAGAATTAGGAACTAAACATTTTAAATTAGTTATATCTGTTTAAAAAAACTAAAAAAGCAAATAGAATATTAACAAATTAGTAAAGTTCCTGACTAAGCATTTAAAACTTAAGAAACTTCAGAACAAATATTTGCGAATTTAAACTTTTGTAACTAAAGAAATTTAGTTTGAAGTCTTAAAAAATTACTATAATTAGAAATTATAACAATTTTAAACATGTTAGCAATTATTAAGAGGTTTTCATTTTTCATGTAGTTTTAAATAACGTTCAAAGTGATTGGACAGGTTTTATTTGAAAAAAATGACATTTCTGTGCGAAAAAAATTTTTACCGTCAATTTCACCGGTTAAAATTGAAGAATTTGAAATCTTGTAAGCATTCAATGTTAATTGGTGGTAAAAATATTGATGATTACATTATTCAAACTGGCTCTAACGCATTCAGGCATACTGTTACCCCATAAAATAAATCCTTCCAGCCTAAAAACGTTGATGATTAATAAATTCTGTTGACAATTTCGTTCGATATTCTGTCTCTTTTTTATTTAATATTAATAATAATTTCATAAACAAAATTAAGTTTTAATTTTACATGTAAATTATTCGGAAGTGAATGTTTATAAAAAATTGAACTTAAGGTAAAAAAATAGTTTCGTGGATGACCCTATTATTTGTATTTGTTCTTTTTCGACCACAGAAATAGGTACAATATGATATTTGTCCAATTTTTTAATACGCTACTTTAGATGATCGTACTTGCCAATTTTTTATATAATGAAGATACATTATTCTTTAGGAAGAAGCAGAAAAGTCTTGTGATTTCACTATGAAATAAGATAAAAATGTGATTAAAGTGAGGTTAAAGCTTGATACAGCAGTAATTGGGGCACTTAAATATGTTTGAAAAATTTTCAGTCTTTGAGTAACTGCATCATCTATAAAATCTGAATTTTTTTTTGAAAACGTGGCAAATTAACATTTTTCAACTTTGGGTTTCTCAATAACTGAAAATTCTCAAATTCACAAACAGTACTTTACATACGAATTTTCATAATTCAGAAACTCCTTTTTTATTTTAATAACAAACTACCTAATTCTCATCTTTTAAAATGGTAAATTTTTTCAGTTTCTTTCAAAATTGGCATTTCATAAAAATGCGGACCCAGACATATATTTCTCCAGGGCTTGTAGGCGTATTAACCAATAGTAGACGAAGTTACAATTCGCTATTCTCATTTTTTGTTAGCCAGCATCATAAAGAGAAATTGTTACATTCTCTCAATTTCATTCACTGGGATTGCAGTGAAAAATATCGAAAAATTCTACAGCGATAGGTATCTCTTTTATAATTGGATTGAAAACTGATTTTAAATTTCCAATTTAATGCTGACACATGACGTTCGTTATATTATTTTTTTCATAATTCACATTCTTTTTTGGATTTGGGTAGTGGAAAACTTGTTAAAAAACATGTTTTTTTACAAAAGTTATAGCGTCGACCTTATAATATCTTTTAATAAAAAGTAAAAAAAAATTGCGCATCTAGTTGTTAAAAAGTACCATATTTAACACTTATATATTAACGAAAGTTCTAGCTTCGATCGAAAATCTCTTTTTTATTCTTGAAGCGAGAGTCCCAAAAAATGATTTACATTTTTTTTGAAATTTCTTGGTTTAATAGGGAATACATTCCTTTGAATAAAGTTATTGTAAATACCATATTGGATTCAATATAAAACGCTTAAACTTTCTAAAAATTCAAGTCACAATATATTGCATTGTCATCAAAATAGTTGAATTTTCAACCAAAAAAGTTCGATTTCAACCAAATAGATAAATTTTCTACCAAATTGTTGAATTTTTAAGTAAAAAAGAAGTCTCACTAAAACATTTAATAGTTGATATTTTATCAAAACAGATTTTAATTTGAAATGAAAAACAGTCGAATTCAACCAGAAAAGACGAATTTTCAACAAAAAACATCAATTTTGATCCAAATTGTTAATTTTTCAACAAGAAAATATTAATTAAAAAAAATCATTTTTCACCCAAAAATAGAATAGTTACATTTTAGGTTAAAAAAATTAATTTTCAAACAAAACAAAAAACAAATTTTCAACAAAATTGTTAAATTTTCAACCAAAGGGTTGAATTTTCAACTAAAATGATGAATCTTCAAAAAAATGCATTTTCAAGTAAAGAGTTCAGTATTCAACCCATAAGATGGGGTTTTAACTAAGAAGATTTATTTTCAAAAATGTAATATTTTAATATTTAATCAAGGAAATTAATTAAAAAAAAAATTGTAACAAAGTAGTTCAACTTTCAACCAATTAGTTGAATATTTGATTAAAAAATATGACTTTTCAAAAAAAGGATGAATTTTTAACAAAATAGTTGCATTTTTCACCAAATAATTGAATTTACAACGAAATAATAGAATTTTTAATAAAACGATATGAATTTTGAACCAAAAATATAATAGTAGTAAATATAATATAGTAAATATAATAATAGTACGTAAGAATTGAATTTTCAACCAAATAATAGAATTTTAAATAAAACGAGATGAATTTTGAACCAAAAATATAATATTAGACTTCAACCAAAAATAGTTGGATTGTCTTATTCGGTTCTATCAATTCAGTTTGCACTTAAGCAAAAAAATGAGATAATGGAAAAAATGAATGTTCCTTGAAAACAAGGGGAAGAAGAAGAATTATTGAATGAAGGGGAAAAAAAGGAAAAGAGGAAAGAGTATAAAGTCTGAAAGATGAAAGTAATTTTGAAACTCATTAAGTGATTACTGAACTGTACCGTGTTTCAGGGCAACTCATCTTTTGACAAATTTACAAACTTTGTTCAAATTTATCATCAGGAAACATACTAAATATTATCTAAGTTCGTATAGTTACTTTAACTAACCCCCCTCCCCCTTTTATTATC
>CAKNWW010332907.1:0-11538 GCA_932074435.1 Andricus kollari
TGATTTTTAATAGCGCTCGTAAGAGTCGTGCGCACAATTTCCGACGGTAGTGTATTTTCAAGAAACATTGTAAAAAAATTGCATAAATACTGCACGAAATCATTTATGAAATATTTTTTTTGGAAATGTTGCGTGAAACATATCTTAAAACATTGATAGAAGATTTCAGAAATAATGTATGAAAATATTCTATTCCAATGTCTAATAATAGTTGCAGCAACCATAGAGATTATATTCCTCAAAATGTTGTCAAAATATTTTTTAAATGTTTTTATGAAATATTTCAAAATCTTCCTTGTAATATTTAAAAAATATTCAAATAACATTTGACAAATATTTCACGCAATATTGTGCACGATCTGTGCAAGGGACATATCCTTATTTCAGAAACATTTCTTAGAAATGTTTAAAAAATATTGCGAACCTTACAAGAAACCTTGCAGAAATCTTGCAGCAATATATCATGCTATGTGGGAAGTCTTTGACAAGTAGTGATGCATTCGATCGACTGATTAGGTGGTGGTTTGCTCTGCCTTAGTTTTGAAGCCTTGGTTACAGGAGCTTTTCTATGCTTAATATGTTCTTCTTGTTGTTACTTCTTTTAAATTGAAAATAAAGTGTTTTTTTGTGCCTGAAATTGGCAGCACGGTGTATAGACTCTGGCCATAATTTAGTGAGCGCAGTCAGCGGGCCTCGTTACACGGAAAAAATGTGTACTTGACAAATTACTGAACCAATTACGATGTGGTGGATATGAGAAAAATTAGATGAATTAACAATAACTGTTCTGTGCATCATCTCGAACTGTCCAGTCATGATTACAAAACTGATAATAAATATTAAAAGTCGATGTCGTAGAAGTTCAAAATGATTATTACGAATAAGTCGAAGAGAAACTATCTCCGCTGTGAGAATCACGGTTCTCGGTCGCTACGGAACACTACTGTGTTTTGAAATACACGGACGTGTCTGCACGCTACGCATGCGTGTGTGTCGCAAACACAGTTATTGCGATACGACAGTACAGTTGCGTCAGAGTGTGTCAGCGTACAAATGTTTTATCCTAATATAGTTTTCGTTTAAAAGTCACCATTTAAATTTATAACTTTTTTATTAAAAAGTGTTAGAGATGGTAAATTTTGAGTGGAAAAAGTTTCAAATCCAATAGCTTTATGATGAAACTTTTATAATTAGATCGTATCACATTTAAACTTTTAAAATTGAAACATCCAATACATTAATTATTATGATTACGTTTAAAATTAAACAATTGAAGCGTGCTCTGCAACAGTGCATCAAACGCCACTTCCCATAAGGATCATTTTATGCCTATATTCACATATAAGAAGTTTGATATCACGAAAAAAATTTTTAAAATTAATTTTATTTCATTTGACTTCTATTAAATCGTAACACCTTGTTATTAAAATCGTATATTTGAAAAAAGTGTTTGCCTTCGATCTCTCTTGTATAGCTTAGTGGTAAGAGCACCTGGCCGGCAATCGGAAGACCTGTGGTTCGATTCCCAGCGGAGCGAAGGAGAAACATCTTTTTCGGAAAATTTTAATTTTAAATTCAAACTCCATCTAGTCTGAAAATGCGTCAAGAATTTCTGTTATTTGAGGAGTTACCTTAGATCGACATTGTTGATTTCCAGGTTCACAGTTGTGAAAGATATCTACACATGATCAATATTTACCAACTCCGAAGATAATACTGATTCCTTACAATTTGACTTGTATTAAAACGTAACACTTTGCTATTAAAAGCGTATATCTGAAAAAGTATCTGCTTTCGATCTCTCTAGTAGCTTAGTGGCAAGAGCACCCGACCGGCAATCGGAAGACCTGTGGTTTGATTCGCAGCGGAGCAAAGGAGAAAGATCTTTTTCAGAAAATTAAAATTGTAGTTTTTTCATTCTTTTAGAAGAAATCAATTTTTTTAAATTTACAATTTCAAAATTAACAAGCCTAAAATTAGACATTATACTATCAGGGTTTCTAGCGACCCAGGAAATCCGGGAACTTGCCTGGAATCTTGTGCACCTTGAAAAATACGAGAAAATACCGGGAATCCGCAAACAGATCTGGGAAATATGTGATCACAAATTTAGATAGAAATTGCTATTTTCTGCGTTAAATTATTATTATAAAATTATTTTAATATTGAAGCTTAACATTTTTTTAATTTAAACGTTGAATACTTTACGCGTATAAAATGGAAGCTCTCAATATTATTTAATGAAATAATTTTAAATTAAATGACATATAAATCCACGTTGTCATGTTCCATGCTATGAATGGAAGAATGAATCAATACATTTTTATATTTTGAAAATTATGTATTTATCCAAAGAATTTATTTATTCAAATGATGAGTAAATAGCCCAATTAAAGATGTAAGCAACAAAGAGTATTTAATTTCTAGTTAGTCTAAACCTATACTCAATATAATCTTAACCTATGCTTAAGAAAAATAGACTAGATGTGCGATCTGACATTGGTCCAGCGATAGCAATAGCTATGCTGTAGGTTTATAAGTTTGGTTCCTAGGCCACGAAAAATTTGGTAATAAATATTAAGGTTACATAATGAGTCACATTGTTTACTTGGTGCAGACCGTCTCTCTTGTTGTCGGCTGGTGGTAGCATTCAAATCGAGTTTCTCAAGTAAGCTGCAGGTAGAACGTCTTGACAGATCCAATTGCTATTCGCGAGCATAGTCTATTCTACTGGCCGCTCTCGACAGAGCCTTCTTGTAGGATAAACAGTCTTTGCTAAATACTGTGTGGTCAAGTTTTGCGCCAGGGATCTTCAGAATTGTGGCTGCATGGAAGCAGTTCGTACATTTTCTTATAGAAGACGTACATTCAGGTTCTGGATGAAAACCGCTACATTGTGGACAAGTATGTACAGTGATGTGACAGTGTTTAGAAATATGGCCAAATCTGAGACATTTCATGCAGCTCAAAACGCTCACATGATCAAGTACCGTGCAACTCTCCCACCCTACATAAATTCTTCGTTTTTCTACCAGTGTGTTATGAGTGGTTGGATCAACTTCGAGAATTACTGTATAGAAATTCTTATTATTTCTGTTAACTTTTTTGAAGAGAACTTTCATCTTGAATTCCGAATCATCAGAAATTTGGTTTTGGTTGAAGATTTTGGGGATAAGCTCATCGTTTTCTTCAATTTCATTGGCATGTATACCCAAAATTTTCACTTTAGGGTAGATCTTGCGTGGCTCCTCAATGATGTATTCGTCATCTAGCTCATTTTTAACAGCCTGAGATAGATTCTCCCTAGAGTTAAAGTCCGAACAGCTGATTACGACACCCCCACCTGAGATGCTTCTTACTTATGTGACACGAGCCGAAAGTTCATTTGGACTGACTTTATTTTTAACGGCTTTCGTCGTTTCCTGACATGTTTGTGTCTCGTTCTTAGGCTTTATGACAAGGGCTGCATCTCGATATAAAGTAACAGGCCTCGGCCGAGTCCCGCCATCTTGCTTCCTCTTTTCCTCAAACTCTGCGGCTTTCATCTTCATAATTTTTAATTCCTTTTTCAGTGAATCAATCGTATCATCTTTACCATTGATGATTACCTCTTGTCTTTTTAAAAGTTCACGCAAATGAAATACTTCAGATTCATCTTTCGTAGACTCAGGCGTTGAAGATGAAGTGTTAGGAGCTCCACAGCACTTACACCTACCTCCATTAAGGCACACCAGAGTTTTTACACGGGCAACACAGCTTCTATGATACGTGGCACCACAAGTAATTCGTACCCGAGATACTGCCGGCTTTGACAGTTTTTCCGTCCGACATCTTTGAAATTAAAATTATATATAAATTATATAATTTTGAAGCAATTTTAGGTAAGAAACATTTAAATTTAAACACTTTTCATTTGAAGGTTTAAAATCAAACACTTTTTAAATTAGAAGTTGCATCTTTTTAATTTAAAGTTGTTTGCAATCAATAACACAGCTCCACAAAGAAAAAAGTTGTCTACCCCAGAAACCAGAATAGGCTTACCCTACGTTTTTGGGGTCGCTGAATACGAACCCGGGGTTCGTTTGGCTCCATCACGTCAGATTTCGTCCCTAACCTCAAAAAACATTAAAATCGCAGTTTTTCGCTTTGTCCCTAACCTCAAAAAAAAATACGGCGAATTGGTAATTTTATGTAAAACATGTATTTTTTCAATGCAAAGTGGTCATATCCTATGTTTGTAAGGTCGCTGAGTACGTATTCGGAGCCCTTGTGTTTCTATGACATCACATTCCGTCCCTAAGCCAAAAAAAACCGGTAAATTGGTGATCTTATGTGAAACATGTATTTTTTCAATGCAAAGTGGCCATATCCTATGGTTTCTAGGTCCCTGAGTAGAAATCCTGAGTTCCTTCGGTACCTCGGTCCCAGCCTTTAAACTTTGATGCGTAACTTCGGAAAAACTCTGAACCCAACAGACCAGACTCGCCACTCGTCCGAATCCTCGTTCAGCGAAAATTGAAAGCTAGTCGAAAATCAGTTGACGCTGTTGACAGCATTGTCCGGATAACAACCGTGCGAACCAGCAATTCGCACGTTCTCACACTGCATAATTGTATGTTTGGATATCAGATTATGCATGCATTTTTGTTATTTTCTTTTAGTAGGGTCTTGCTGCTTGAACGAGTGACGAAATCCTGCTACTCCGACCGATTCTGTGAACGATGACGACTGCCCTCAAAGGGGATGTGTAGAATGATTCGTATCACTATCTGTTGGAGTAAAGATTCCAGTAGGAGGGTACTGCCTTGCAGGGGGCATTAGGGTGTGAGGATGTAACCGTAGGTTGTCCGACGACGAGTTGACTTTGACCTCATCAAAGTCGAAAAGCCCTCATACTTCGCCCTGGGGAGGTATGAGGGTTATCACCCCCAGTACGGAAGACTTACCTGCGATAGACCGTTGACAATTCTGTCAACGGCATCAACTGATTTTCGACTAGCTCTAAATTTTCGCTGGACCAGAAATCGGACGAGTGGCGAGTCTGGTCTGTTGAGTTAAGAGTTTTTCCGAAGTTGCGTATCAAAGTTTAAAGGCTGGGACCATGGTACCGAACTGACTCAGCATTTGTACTCAGGAACCTAGAAAACATAGGCTATGACCACTTTGCATTGAAAAGATACATGTTTTACATAAAATTACCAATTCACCATTTTTTTTTTAGGTTAGGGACGAAGCGTGACGTCATAGAACCACAACGACTCCGGATTCATACTCAGCGACCTCGAAAACATAGGATATGACCACTTTTCATAGGTACGAATCATGTTTCACCTGAAAGCAGCGATTTTCATGTTCTTTTAGGTTAGGGATGAAATCTGACGTGATGGAGCCAAATGGACTTCGGATTCAGCGTGATTCTCCGCGTGGTGGAGAGATGTAAGGGTGAAGAGGAAGAGGGAAAGAGCGTGGTAGATAAAGTTAGGTGGATTGTTGTGGACAAGGGGAAAAGTGGATGAACAGCTTAGAAGAGAAAAGTGAAGAGAGAATGCATGGGGGAGGAGAAAACCAAAATTTAAATATGTATAAGGAAAATTAGTGTTGCGCGTCTTGGAAAAGCTTGAAGAGTAATGGTAAGAGAAAATCGAAGCCCTGGAAGGTCTCGCGCACTTGCTATAGATAATAGTTAATAGGATGGTAATATTTAAGAACTTGTAAATAAGAAGAAGGTGAAGCGATTATAGGTTAAGATGAGCATAAGGCATAGTAGTTAAGTGAAATTGTAAAATATGTAAAGGGAACTCATCTCTCAAACCCGTAAAAGGGAGAGTAATAAAACACAATACGTACGGGACGCCAATAGTCATTTAAAAGTGAGTCAAAAATTTAAATGAAAGAATTTTACAAGTTTCAAGACCCGCTGAATCCGCAACAAACAGGTTTTAAGATGGTGTCTGTCTGTCGTTGTCGTCGTTGTTATTGTCGTTCTCGTCTGTATACCGGATAACATTTGAAAGACTATTCAGATTAGGTTGAAATTTGGCACACAGTTTTAGGCACTAAGAAAAAAGATCGAGTTCGTTAACCAGCATTTTTTACGAACGGTTCTGGTTTTGACCACCAAAAAACTATGAAAAATCAAAATTTCCGTTTTGCGGTCAAACTGCGCAAGATACGAAAAAATATGATTTGACAAAAATTATGCGCCCAAAAAAGAACTTACAAATTTGTTATAAATCACTGTTTAATAGGATTCGTAGTTCTTGTTTTGATCGTAAAAAATAATATTTGAAATACAACAAATTAAATTTCTGGAATAACGAGAAAAGCTACGAAAAAAAAAGAATTGACAAAACTTTTTCACCCGAAAAAGTGCTACAAATTTCTTGTAAATCACTTTTTGATTTATAACAATAACTTATTCGTCATTTTTTTATAAGATGCGTAATTCATATTCTTATCGAAAAAATAATATTAAAAATTAAAAAATTAAATTTTTGGATAAACGACACAAGGTACGAAAAGAAGACAAAAGTTGTTTGTCCCAACGAGAGCTGTACATTTTTTATTAATAATTTTATCATAGGACGCGTATGTTTGTTTTAATCGCAAAAGAATATCATTAAAAATCTTCCATACCCCCTTCGAGCTTGCGCATATTTCTCTTTTGGACATGCAATTTAAGTACCTTTGAATTTCAACAAGAGAAAGTACTGAAATTCAGAGGCAATTGCAGTGTGAGAATGAAATTCACAGGCAACGAATGGGACATGAACTTGGATTGTTTGATCGAACACGTAGGAAAAATTAGTTGAAATAGGAAGTAAAGATAACTGAATAATAGTAATAAAATTTTTTAAGTGAGAGAGAGAAGAAGAATGTAAAAGCATAAGCCAAAGAAAATCGTAACCGTAATGCATCTACTAGCTGGAACGAGACTGCTGCAGGACCAGATGGTATCAAGGACTTCTGGTGGAAGAAGTTTACTTCCACACACCATCATTTGGCCCGCATATTCACCTCATATTTAAAGTCGGAAACGCCCATTCCGCAGTGGCTGGTGTTAGGACGCATTATACTCCTACCGAAAAAAGGCAACTTGTCCAACCCAGAGAATTACAGGCCAATAACTTGTTTGAGCACACTGCATAAGATCTTTACAGCCATCCTGAATAACAGGATTGTCCGAAGAATTGAGGCTGTGTGGCGAGATATGTACGAACAACGTGGCTCGAAAAAAGGGGTACCAGGATGTCGAAAGAACCTGCTAATTGACAGGTGTGTCTCTTAAGACACTACAGCCCATCAGTGCGTCCTCTCTATGGCCTGGATCGACCACCGGAAAGCTTTCGATTCAACATCCCATAGACTTATCATCTCTCTGTTGGAAAGCTTGAAGGTGCATCCACACATAGTGAAATGCGTAGAGAGATTGATGCCCCGTTGGAAAAATAGATTTACTATCTCCTCTGGAAATTATCTTGTGATAACGAACTACGTCATCTTTCAGAGGGGCGTCTTTCAGGGCGATACCATGAGCCCTTTGCTTTTTTGCATCAAATTTCTGCCTCTATCTCTCGCACTACGAAATTCTTCTGGATACCTCTGTGGTGACACTAACCATTGCGAACATAAGGTCACTCATGTATTTTGTTTGGATGAGCTAAAGATCTATGCATCTGGTGAAAGCATACTTCAAACGGCTATAAATATCGTCAAAAAGTACACAGGAGAGATTGGGATGGACTTTGGATTGGATAAATGTGTCAATATTCATCTGAAGAAAGGAAAGATTGTTGGTGTTCCCAAGGACTCTGAGCTTGTGGATTTAAGTGTCATTAGACATCTTAACACTGGAGAGAACTATACATACTTGGACGGGCCTCAAACCGGAATTCAGTACGTAACATCAGTTAAAGAGTCTCTTCGAAGCAGATACAAGCATCTTCTTCGGCAGATTTGGTCTCCAAATCTGCCGGCGTTGAACAAGGTATCTGCGAGTAACATGTTTGCCGTCCCCGTTCTACTCTACTCGTTTGGAGTGGTTCACTGGACGCAAAACGAGCTTACGGCTCTTGATATCACCACACGTAAGATCATGCATATGCATAAAAGCTTGCATATCAATTCGCCTGTTCCGCGATTATACATCTCACGCCGTCAAGGCGGACTTCTGAATCTCTAATGTATTTATAACCGAATGGTTCTAAGTACAGCTTACATAGTTGCAAATGGAAATGATCCTCTCCTAAAAATGGGCCGAAATCGCGAGATGATTGGCAAAGGAGCGTTCTTTACATGGCCTGAATTTTAACATCAGAAGTGAGGAAAGTGCATTGCTTCATCTAGATGCTTCACTTCTGAAAGCCAAAGAGAAGCAAGCAGAAGCTGAAAATTTCCATCAAGAGCTACTCAACAAGAAAATACACGGTAATTTTCACAGGAATGTAGAAAAACATTCCTTGCCGTAGGAGTTAACTTTTGCTTTTCTCAGATCATCAGGGCTTAATTCAGGTACAGAAGGTTTCATTTTCGCACGCCAGTATCGTGTCATTTCCACCTTAGTATACTGTGACCGCAGAGTTCCTAGAACACATACTATTTAGGTGTCCGATTCATGAGGAAACAACGTATATCTACAGACATAATGTGACCCTAAGAGTGCTTTATTACCATCTTTGTCGCGAGTAGTGCCAAATTTTCTGGAACTACGATTTTCGGACAGCACTCTCCGTTGCTCACTCGAGGCCTGACATTGTTCTGCAAGACTGCGAGAAAAGAACCATATTCGTGATCGAATTCTCGGCTCTGGCCGACTACAATATCACTGCTAAGGAGAAAGAAAAGGAGGAGAGGTATCAAGACCTTAAGAGCAAGTTGCAACGACTGTACCCAAAATATTTGGTTAAAGTAATTGTCCTTGTGATCGGTGCTCTCGAAGGTGCGAAACAATAACTGGTTCGTAGCCTTAAGGCCATTTCCGCGTGCCAAAAATATGCCAAGGCACTTATGAGATGGATACAAAAAGCTGTCCTCCTTGGGTCGCTTCGTGTTCTCAAGACACACAAAGGTTTCGTCGACTTGTCGTCGTGATTTCATCATACCACCCATCTCACGGTCGTGAGACGTGGCTATAAATGTAATTTACCGCGGTTCCATTGGGAGCCAATGTCATTTTTAGATAGCAGTTGCTCCCAGTAAGACCCTGCGGTGGTGGTTTATATATACATACAAAAAGGGAAAATAGAGAAGAAGTAATGAGCAGGACTCATACGGGCACACACGTAGGAAACGCGACCTAGTGCGAATTTCCTAAACGGAAACATACTTCACCGAGAACACGGGAGGCTAGCGTGTACACATAGACGGGTGATCGTGTGGGTGCTCCTCGCTAGTCACCAAACCGGTTTGTTAACCTGACGGTTCACATATTCTCCAGCCATTCTCCTCTCTCCTACCGTTCGCAACTACCCCATTCTTCTTGAACCGCCCTGCCTAAACTACAATCTCCAGCGGGAGAAAGCAATGTGACCATAACTTTGTCAAATATGCGTCAAAAGTATTGAAAAAATAACTTTTTATCAAATGAGAGGGTTCCGCACCTGATGAAAGGGTCACACGTAATAAATATTTACAAAAGTAAACTGAGAAGCATTACCAGCAGTAAATACTTCTGAAAACCTAAAAGGGAATTATTTAAGATTAAAATTACAATTAAAAAGGAGAAGAAATCTGGAAATTATAAACACTTTTTTACTCCTTAGCAGAATTCTCACTCGAACGTTTAGCCATGCTGTTGACCATTGCATTTTTGGCTAAGCGCTCAACGTCCAACCATGCACAGCAACACATGCTGTGCCTGGCGACTCCCAAAATTCCTCACCTAAACAAAAATGTTCCACCCATGTCCACCGACAGTGCACCTACAAAAAGCACCCATCGAAATTATCTAGGCAGCTTTCAGAGCTACTTGAACCGAGCAAGTAGCCCGTCGAGTTAGACACGCTGGTTCATCACGTCAACCCTCACGGTTTGCCTCCCGTAATAAAATTTTAACTCAATATAAACGTTTAAAATTAATTTCGGGTCGAAGTGTAAAGCTATTAAATTTATTTTCCTAACTAGGGCGCTCTGAAACCTCATCGTGTGGACGTTAAATCTGAAAATTCTGCATCCAACGAGTAAACCCGTGGATTAAAATTACTCGTTCAATATTCGGAATAACCGGGTTTCTGGGCACAAGAAAATTTATTACCGTAGTTAACAGTTGTTTAGGAAGGCAGTGCGAAATTCGGCCTTAGGGAATTTCAGGCTCGAATCTCAAAACTTCTGAGAAATTGCCCATTGAAGTTAGTATTTGGAACAACGGGGAGAAGAAAAATAAGAAGACATGCGAATTTAAACGCACCACATGTCATCTTGGTTAAAAACTAATTGTTATTCTCTCAATTAAAACAAATATAAACGCGTGTGTGAGGGGACGCACAGTGCGGCGAATTAGGAAATTGGTGTTCAAAATGATCCAGAGCCTACAATTTGTATCCGATTCCATCTTATTTTCTTTTAAATTAAAGCTAATTAAATTTTTAAGGGGTCTTTTGAGGCCGATTTTGCAAAAAAGGCTCTGTTTGTTTATTATTTAAGTTGAAAAATTCCAAAAAACCATAATTTTTCATATTTGAGCTGCCTGTTCTGTATCATTTATTGATATTACCTCAAAAAGCTGAGAAACTGATAGATTTACAATCGATTAACAAATCTTGATTACTTAGATGAAGTTCCTGCAATCCGTTCAATTGTTATAAACAATTTATGAACAAAATCAATTTTTACTGTACATTGAAGCGTGGAAGCTCTTTTCATTACGTTTTTCCCCGCGAAATCGAGTAAAATCAATGTTTCACTAAAATCAAACACTTGAGTATTATTTGTTTGATTGTCAAAACAAATTTCATAAACAAATTCAATACATAAGCGCTTTTGGATGTAAAAAATGCATTTTTTCTGAGCAATCATTAGTTTTGCGTTCACAAATGAAAATTTCATGACAGAAATGGACAATCGACAATATTGATCATTGTTATAAACAATACTAATTAACAAATGGTGTACGCGGCCCTTCTGCTTGGTCAAAAAATCTTTTTTTTTTGCATAATTGTTCATTTTATCCCTAAATTAACATTTTAATGGAAGAAACTGACATTTCACAATATTTTTCATTGTTATTAACAATTCTGATCAACAATTGCACTTAATAGTCGCTTTCAAATAGGAAAAATCTCTTTCTTGCTGAAATGTTGATTAGATCATAAAAAAAAACTCCTACGAAATATACTGACATCCAACAAAATTTCCCATTGTTATAAACAATCTTGATCAATTCTTAAAATAATTCTGTCGTATAGAATAAATCTGTCTCTTGGGTTCAGTAGTTAATGTTACCTTGCAATAAGGAACCGAATCGTAAAACATCAACACTCAACATCTTTTTCCAATATTATAAACAATGAAGATAAACGAAATCATGAAGCTTACCCATTT
>CAKNWW010332914.1:0-16509 GCA_932074435.1 Andricus kollari
GAGAGAGAGAGAGAGACGCATCACATGCCTAATCTCTCCCTCCCCACAAAACCGCACATAGAAAAAAGCATTGTCTCGGCAGAAAAGTACGTGAACGTTTCGTGCTTTTGCACGTAATTTAGCAGCGTCTACTAAAGTATCACAGGTAAAAATTGAGTCAAATCTATGTGAAACCTGCCTTGAAATAAAATTACCGCAATTAATCGGAAAACAAAACTTTGCTTCAGTAACTCAAAATAACAATTTTTAATGTTTGGAGATCCAGTGGTTTTAAAATTATCTCGAAGATTCTAAAAATTATTAAATAATGAGACAATATGTTTTTGCGCAAGTAAAAAATTACAATCAAAACCAAAACAAGCTGATATCGAACGTCATTTTGTCAACCCTCGGCCCTTAGAGCCCATGTCAGAATTAAAAGAAATTACGAGCGAGATTGAAATTCATGCGATGTTTGATTCTTTATTTGCTGGGGCTGAAGCAGTAGTATCAGTAATTCCCTGACGTTCAGACCGCTCAACTTAAGCCCTAGTTTATTTCACACCTGATCTCGGTTGTTTTTATAAGAGGATAAAACAACAGATTGCCTCAAATGAATTATTGATTGTCATTTCGGAAATATAGCAAGCATTAGTAGTTCTTGAAAAGCATTTAGCACGATCCACCTGTGATTTTTTAATGGAGGTTCAGTTCTTTTAACGAGATAATTAAGGATATGAAAAAGCTCACAAACATTTTGGCAGAACTTGTTGAAGAGTGGATCAATGTTGATTAGTCAAAACACATGATTAAATTTTTTAAATTCGACAACTCATAAGGCAAAAGAACCAATATACTCGGTTTCTATCCTAACATCAACCCGGGTGGCACGCCGTTTAACTTCGATGCAAGGCGAATAATTTTGTCATTTCTCGAACAAATCACACTACAACAAGCTACAGATCACATACCTCATCTGGCAGAAATAACATCCCCTGGTAAGAGTTCTTGGTGGACATAGTTAATGGAGCTGTCTACATATCCTCGGATAATCGAGCTCTTTTTATCACGATAGTGCCCAGTAAACTAACAGGCGACGTAAAAGAAAGTGTAAGGGGTGAGAAATGAATCAGTGAAACATTTAAAGTAACGTTTGGTCCTGAGAAGAGATTTCAATGGCATATTGAGGAAATCATGAAATTTACGAAAACAAAGAAAGAAACGGTTAGTGATTGGTATACAAGAACGCAGGGGCTGTTGAGTAGGGCGACGTATGCTTTTCAAGAAAAATACACGGACGATCACTTTAAAGGCACACACCATTCCGTGCAAGTTGATAAAAGCCCTATGCGGATTCTGAACAAAGAAAAAGGACGCAAATGTACCATGGACGATCGCTGATACCTTCTGGTAGCAAGGACTATAAAAATTTGAAATGCTATCTAGAGGGGGGGGGGGTACCTACGCCGTATCAAGACTGTGGACGGAATACATTTTGGTGAAGCTGCAGTCACAACTAAAAACGGGAAGTGGCATGTATATTCAAACACGAACTCGTCAAGCAATCGCGCTAGATGTATCAAATCCAGAAGTGCGAGCCAACGAGATCGGATGCAGATGTAGCTAAGGAGGAGAAAACCCGCGCGGAGTGCGTGTTTAACAGTTTATACCTCTCTCATTCAAATGATGCAGAAAAAGTATACGTGAAGTATAAGTTTTTCCCAATGAAAAAACGAATTTCCGGTTATATTGCAATTGAATGTCGAGAAACTAACAGCAACCCACTTGGTTAAACACCGACTAACCATGACTGAAAATATAGTCACACAGCGAAAACAATATCGACGGGCTCAAGATTCGGCCAAAGATGACGGCAGGCAATCGAAAAACAAATCAAGAGCGGAATCATCGGACCATCAAAATCACCCTAGAATTCACCACTTATGGTAATCCGTAAGAAACCTCATGCTTCAGAACAAAAAAAATACTGGGTCGTCATCGATTATAAGGCGCTCAACAAAAAAGTCATTGGGGATGTATACCCCTTGTCAAATATTACAGAAATACTGGACATATATATTGAAGACGTAGTGCTGATCTCAGAAACAGTTGAGAAATACCACACGATGGCGAAACGCCTTTCACATCCTTACAGCAAGTAAACCTGAAGTTGCAGCTACATAAATGTGACATCTTTCAAATAGAAATGGCCTATCTAAGTCACATAATTCGACGGAATGGAGTCAAACCTAACCCATCAGGGATAAGAGCGATTAAAGATTTCCCCAAGCCCTGCAAGGTAAGAATAATATTGAATGGAGATGGCAAAAAGGGCATCATTAGAGTTTCCATAAAATCAGAAATTACCTTCGTCGAGAGCCTTTCCTTCAATATTCTGATTTGGAAAAAGATTTTAAACTTACCACAAATGCCTCAGAGTACGCTGTGGGAGCCATCCTATCACAAGAAAAGTACGGGATGGGTCCCGTCCGTTCATCGGATGCTCTATGTTTAGGACCCGGGCACCAGCCTTCTTACGTGGCGAATAGAATTGAAAAACGATTTTATTTTCGAATACAAGATAGGTAAATCTAATCGCTAGGTCGAGGCCCTGTCTCAAAATCCAGTGCTCCGTGAGCAATCCGACAATCCGTCAAAAAGGACTAACAACCCCTTGCGGCAATTCAAAAAAATCCGACCATCGTGAGGTCTACCCAGTTCAAACCTAGTAAAACGAAACGGACTACTCTGCCCAAGCCACCTGCGAACCCAACTACCAAGAAACCGGCAAAAGTACCAAACTCCAAGCAGGATATCAGCGGAATCCGAGAAAGAAGGCAAGGCCAGTTCTAAACCTAGACGACAGTTTCCCACTTCCGAGTGGTTTGAAGGCAACTAACTTCGACTGAAGCACAGTTGCATCAAGGCTACAAAATCGCAACCCCAGACTCAAAATCACACGATCTGAAGAAAGGGATGATGAAGATTCTGTTTCCCCCGTTTTTAAAATGACTCATAGCGTCCTGCTATGAACAATCATTCAGAATTTTGTACATAAAACTAACGTTTTAAATCAGACCGATTCCCTCATCAGATTATCTATTATGAAATCTGAATAATTAGATACATCTTGTGTAAGAAACTATATAAAACCTGATGGTAAAATTAATAAAATAGTAAATTATAATACCTCTAACACTTAGCAGATAGTGAGTTAGTATTTTGGAACCATAAACGGATAGATGAAATCGAAATTTTTTTCAAAAAACGTATCAAATTAAATTTACAATTTATCGGAAACCTATTTATAGACTTACTAAGTTATCATCCATTCTCATTATTACGTATTTACTTTCATTTTCATATAATTTATATATTACTGGTCCTAATTATTTTACAAATGAGCATTCTAGTTATATGGAAAATGACTATTTTAATACGTTTTTTGAAAAAAAATTTGGATTGCATCTATCGGTTTATAGTTCCAAAATACTAACTATCTGCCGAATGTTAAAGGTATCATAATTTACTATTCGATTCATTTAACCATTATGTTTTATATATTTCCTTGCGTAATATGCTTCTAATTATTCATATTTCATGATAGATAACCTGAAGAGGGAATCGGCCTGATTCTGAAACATAATTTTCATGTACAAAAATAGACGTTAAATCAAGAATATTTACATCCCGAAATTTCTTTCCATACCTTATACATATTGGCTGGTATTGCGTTCAACACAACGAGGTGACATGGAATTATGTTCCCGTACACCAAAGGATATAAGGCAGTGAAGAAGCGGATAAACTAGCGAGAGAGGGAACAGAGCAAGATTCTGTAAAAGGAAGCAGAACCTTCTAGACAGAAAATTAAGTTTTCATCAGAAGGACCCTCCACCTTTTCAGCAAGTCATAGTGGATCAGCCCACCTCAGGTGGCCCGTGAAGACAGCGATGTCGAGGACATTCATGGATTTAATCCAAAGGAGTTAGAAAAATCAATAAACAAGTTTGAAGAATCCCTTTCAGAGCACCAATCCTAGTTGTGGGTTAATGGAGGTATTGATTCCGTTATTCAGATTCCTTGCTTAAATGTCTCTGAAGGTAAAAATGATGAAGAACTGTTGGAAGAATTGTAAAAGCAAGATCCCTGCAGAGAATTTTATGATGACGGATTTACGTTCAGAGTGAACAGCAGCCTAAAGGCTTTCGAAGTACGTCGAAGAACATCGAACAATACTGCAGGAGGCCGGCAACTTGAATAAAACATGTCAACCAGAGGTCTATACAAACTTAGGCTGTATAAAGGTTGTAGCAACTCAGTGACAAAATGGCGTGTGTTTTACGGGCGTTCCCGAAGAAATTAATTCTCATTAGGTGAAAGACGCTGTATCAAAATAGCTCTCACCAGTTTAAAAATTGAACCTTGCGGTACCCTATATAGACCCACCTACACTCCAGACCGAAAAAGAAGGATCATCATAAATCTGCTTACATAAAAGTGAAGATTATAACATAAGCCGACAATGGAAAGAGCCATTGATCTGCGAATTCAATCGCCAAGCTTCTGGTGGCTACCGAGTTACTTGATCTACAAGACCGCTGGGAAAGCCGACCTCAGAAGAGAAAAGTCCTGGTCACCATTAACGGTAGATACAAAACGAATTATATAGTTGTAAAAACAAGATGTTTCGTTGAACTTGACTAGAAGGACGTGATTGCTGGTCTAGAGAACCTTTGCCTCCCTCTGGAAAAGATGAACAGAAAACATGCCATATGGCAAATTCAGGGGGCTTGCTTGGTTTGCTGTCCTAAGATAAAATGTGCAACACCTTTGCCTTTATTTTCTGGGGTGGTATTATCCAGATCACTCTTGGCATAGTATAATTGCAAAGCCCCCGGAGTCCTTAAGACAAGAAAAAATAATAAAATGTCACGACAGTCTAGTAGGATGGCAAAGAGGCATGACAAAAACGTATAGGCGCGAGCCCTTTCGTACGATCCAATGTTGATCACCGATATACCATTTGGCGTATTTGACAAAGTGTCAGTTGACACTTGGAACCGGCATATATATTTGAAATTATGTAAAACATTACGGGAACGATTATGACGACTGGAACAGACTGTTCCCATTCGCCATGTTTGCGTACAGCATGTCGGTTCATGAAGTGACTGAGTTTACTCCCTTCGAATTAGTTTTCGGAAGAACCGCACAGGTAACCACTTCGTTCCCATCTGAAGAATACCTGAAAATCTATTGCACTTACTGGCATGACCTAATCATCAGATTAACCCGTAGTAGGTACACTCCATTCACGCGCTCTCTATAGGCACACTGGTGCTAATAGGGATTTTCCGTTTTCGAAGCTCGTTATCTCTTTGAAAATTATAGATCATTTAAAAAGTATATATGCGTTCTCATGTAAAATTTTATGCACAATCGAATAGAGATATTCAAATTTTACAAAATATTTCACTGTTTTGATTAAACACAAGATTTAAAAGAAACTATATTTAATTTTTATAATAAATAATATAATATTTTTTAATGATGGGTATTGTTGTAGTTGAAAAAATAAAAGAAATGAAAGATTGACTTGATGGAACTTTGTTTATTCATACATTCACAGTAACTGAGGCACAAAAATCATATTTTCCAGTGCTTAGTAGGCTTTTCTTCGCCTTCCTTTTCATCATTTGATTCCTTGTCAATCATTTCATTTTCCGAAACAGCAAATTTGCGATCACCGTATTTAGATGAGCAGCTATCATTCCCATCAGACGAAAACATTTACTTATATTCATAACTTTACGATAAATTTGTGTAGCGTTAAAAATATAAATAAGTAATTGTTTATATAAATTCTACTTACCTAAACAAAAAATGGAACTCCTACACTGAGAAACCCACTTTTATCAAATCTGTCTCCAGCAAGAAATTATGGCAAATGGCCGGCGGTCGCTAGCTATCCGACGCAGTAGAGGTCAGGCATATTTAGCGTAGTGGGGAGAAGACCTTGAATTTATTTCCCTTTACATTCCACAACATTGACATTGTACTTGGTACGAATTCCCACCAGTGCGCCTACTACGGGTTAAACGAGATTCAAAAAATCGCCGCACAGAATCTAATTGATGCAAAGGAAATATAAAAGAATTACTATGAGCAAAAGGCTAGGCCGCTAAACGCGAAAGTGAATAATCTAGTATACGTGGTTAAAGATGAACGCGATGAAAAATTCGATTCGTGAAATCATGGACCATATAAGGTCGTAGGACTAACCGATAATCATAATGCAATTCTACAAACTGAAGATGGCTCGCGATTTATGAAACATGCCAACAAGCGATTATGATTAGGACTCTGCAAAAAGTTAGGCGAACCATACAGTATTTTGCGAAGCAAGGTAAATACAGGAATTAAAACTAAAGCTAAAAAAGAAACGAAAAATTGAAAATATAATCAATTCGTATGAATTCAATAAAGTCCATGATAACACAAGGATTATCCTGTTCCAAAAAAATTCGGGGGTGGAGCAGTGCTCAAATTTTTCTTTTTCTCTTTACAATTTTTTCTTATTTATTCAGAAGGTGATAAAAATAACTCCAAAATAACTTGGATATTCATTTTCAAGAACGATCTATTAAAGAAAGACAGAATCGTTCATTCAGAAATAATTTTATGGTGGGAATTAAAATCTTTGCCATCATAGCCCAAAAATAAGGGCGGTGAAAATACCGAAACATATGCCATGTTTCGAAGACCATCTTTGGAACATTGGACGTCTTTAGGGCATCAATTGGACTGACAAAAACGTCCTACGAACGTCTTTAGAAAGTTCTCAGGACGTTACTGTTTTTGTGCCCACTGGGCTTACTCGTGGACCTTATATTGGATTAGGCTTATTGACAATCCCAGGATTAATTACCTTTTTTTCGAATCTTAATAGTAATATTAGCCTGTGTCGCTGTTATTAGCCAGAAGCGATCTAGGAAGTACAGTATGAGTAACCTAAAACGAATTGCTTAAAATTTCGAAAAAGCTGACCTCGAAGAACACCATGAATATGCATTAGAATCCAAAAATATATCCAAGGGCCACTAACACGAATTTGAATCAGATCCTTTGCAAGAAATTCATCCAGCGGGCTCCCAAAAAAAGCAGCCAATATATCAAAAGTATTGGAGATGCGCATTTAAAAAATGTTTACAAAAATGTAGCATATTCTCTGTATTAAGCTCAAAGCACTACACAGAAGCAGCTATGAATTACGAACGAGAGAGTGATCTGGTTACTCGTCGTCGGAGGTACAAACCGCCAATTTGAAATTAGGTCTTTAAATAAATTTAGAATGCCCTTTACACTCAACAAGTTACATGTTTTTATTCAGTGAAATCCATAAGGATTTCATTCCAAAATATCGAAAGTTCTACAAAATTAAAGGTATTCCTTAAAACGACCCAAAATCCCTTCGGCAGCTAAGAAGAGATGGCGGGCAAGTACAGTGATCACGAATTTTATTTGATAAAGAAATCTTACGAAGACTATGTCAATCCCCGAATTGTTTTCCCACGACATTCTGTGAATTTAAATCCCCGGAAAAAGGAGAGAGACAGAAGTGACGATCAGAAAATAAGGTAATTTCTGGCCACAGTAATGTTTTTCTTTCTGATAAAATTACATCTGTCAAAATTACGACAACATCTGTACCTTACTCTCGTTGTCCTGAAGTGCAGTTCGTCTTCAATGTAGACTTAGTCGTAGAACTAGCCATCACTTTCACTTACACTCACATGACACGATCGCGATCCGTCATAATTCAAACGCACCTTTCGAAAAACTGTGGTTTTCTACTGTTTTTCTATTCATACACATACGCTTCCTTTTTCACTGGACCTTAAGGGTCTCGCGAAGCGACGGATCGCGTACGGGCCGCGCAAACCTAAAGCCAGACGGGCAGGGCGAACTCTAGGTAACGGACCTAGACCACGTCTTTTAATTGCTTCTTCGAGAAGCGATGAACGGCTACCCCGAGGTGACAGGTAGGATTTACCTCTTAGGCCATGGTATGGATGATTTTGGAAAGGGTTTTTAGCAATGTTTGCATTTTTGACCTGTGAACAGTAGCGGCCGGATGCGGTCCACGTGACCCATAAGTGCTGAATTTTCAAAAATTGGTGCAGCTCAGACTCCTGAATTCACGTGCAGTGTTGCTAAGCAGCTAACTTGAAATATTTAATTAATTATTTAATTGAAAATTCCAATAGCTGAATGCGATTTTTCAAGTCCCTTGGATGAGATGCTTTACTGATAATTTTGCGAGTTTGGAAATCGAATTGGTACTTAATGATTTTATTATTTATTAAACACATACCATAATTTTTTGGATGTTATTGTTGATGAAAAAATTGACTATCGAACTGTATTTTATATTGATATAAACAAATCCACTGGCTAATAAATAAGCCGTGCAGTGAGGAAGTTACTGAATTATTATTGAACTAATTTGTCTATGCATCATTTGATTATTGATTAATTTACTAAAGCTTAGTTGAGAGGGAGAGACCGCCATTGTCTATTACCAATATCTATTGGAATTTTGACCCTCATCGGATGATATTTAATTTTGACATTTGGGTAGTTAACCGAAAGTTATTGATTTTATCCTTATGAGTCTTTAATTTTTACTACCAATTAACATTTTCAATCAACATTTTGTGGTCTCGCGAATCGCTGGAAGTATCCGGCGAGCATGATTAATTGGAAATGGCACGCGCATATAGGCGGGGTAGGTGGACCCTCACAGGGTCCACCGACACACTATGATTGAACATAAATTACATTACTATGTGATATAATGACTTAGGTGCTTGTGCAAATGAAGAATTTATAAATCACTACTAAGCCCGCATATGTACGTACAAAAAGCGTCTAAGCCAGCAATAGTTTAACTCGTGATATATTCCGAGAAGTTATCTCATATGTTTGTTACGTTCTTACATAACTCACAAATTTTACTGTAAGAAAATAATTTGTCTAACTAGGATGGGAAAGGACTATTCATTTTTACCCAGCGTCCTTACTATGTGAGCAACTGATTCATTTGGACAGCTGATCTGACCTATAATAATTAACCTTTAATTTTAATATTTGACTTACCGTTGCCGAATTAACAATTTCTATTGTTAGTAAATCAAATCCAAATTATAATTTGAAAATATTAAATGAAAGGATCTTTTACAAGTCACCGATTACTAATATAGCTTCCTTCCATGCATCCTTTCCAAATTGTCGCTTGAAAATAAACATCCAATTCAAATTAACAAAATGTTTGGAAAAATGCCCTACCTCACCCACTTATTCGTACCTTCGAGTCGGTCACACTCAAAATTATCATCACAATTTTTTACTACTTCTTACACCAGGAAGAAGTACTACGAAATGCGAAAAAAATACGGTTTCCCATGCCCGCCTGCAGTCGACGCTGGACTGAGCTGGGCCGCGACTTCACTAATAATTGAATGAAGACATTGGCCAAGAACGACCTTCTTAAACGGTTGTTCGACCCGACAGCTTATTTTTTATTAGGTACCAAAGAACGTCGCCCTTAAAACTGCACCAACGGACATGCGTTTCAACCAAATTCGGACGAACCGGGACAGCATTGAATGATAGCATCATCGGAACTAATTTGACAAATTTAATTGACTCACACAGACAGAGTTATGGACAGACGTATGATTCTTTTGGATCTTTAGTCAATGGAAGACAGAGCGCGAACTCAAGTGACATAACGAGGTACAGAGGTGTAGCCATTTAAATTCAAAACCAGCAGAGATAGTTTTCCACCGTCAAGGATGCTTAGATTCTGCGAATCAGCTTCCTGAACCGAGAATATAAATGGCCAATCGGTCCAGAAAAAGGTGTGAAGCTGACAAGTTATATCCGTTCCAAAAACGAGAAATCTAAACCTTGCCCACACCTTCCTTCACCCTGGCAAATGAAGTGTCGCAGTAGTTATAAGGTAGGGTAAGTCGAATATGAAAAACATGATGACTTCTTGAATCCTTTGGAATTTTACTATTTGTTTTCCAGTCCATTTTCTTTTCATATAAATACATAAGAGTCAAAAGTAGAGTCAGTGCGTCAGTTATTCAAATGAAAACACTTTTTATCATTGAGATTCAACGGTAACAGGGCAGTCGAAAAAGAAAACATCTTGAATTAATAACATTATAGTTATTAGAGCTCTTTTACAGGTTTTTAATATGAAAAATCATGACCTCTTACGTAAAAGTTCATTATTTGCATTGACATAAAATTTTCAAAAATAGCAATTCAAATAAAAATCTGAAGAAAAAAATACAATGATGCTTTAATGTTTCAATTAAATGTTGATACAACTTGAAGCCACAAGGATCACAAGGTTTCATTTGGCACTTTTTTATTGGATTAATTATACAATACAGTCTGCAGTGAATCGCAATTTGCAACAAGATTCATAAAAATGTGTATGAAGATTATGTAATATCTGCTAGATGACATTCCTTCATTTCATCTGATGTCATATTCTTAGCAACCCCGCTTAATATATTTATTTTTATCCTCAAATGACTTCTATCTGTCTTATATATGCAACGAAGAATTCCAGTATACTTCAGTATTGCGAAAACCTCACCATTGGATGTTGATAACACAATATATTCTTGATTTGGCGTGATACAAATTTAACATTTCCTACCAGTAGTCGAATTTCTTTATCGGCGGGAAAATAGTATCTTCGAAACTCGCATTGCCGGTGTCGATTTGGCTCGAGAATAAGTCGAATATATACCAGTTGTCCAAATGCATATCCTAGTACTTCATTAGAAGGCGTCTGAGAAGCGTTTGCCATTGGGATTCCAGTCTGACTCTAAGGAATCGTTATTTGCAAAAGCTTTAATAAAACTGTTTGGAAAGATTGGATGATTTTTTCCTTCTGGACAACACCTTATCTCATCTGCAGTCAAATTATTAACTGCGCTGCTTATTATATTTATTTTTATTCGTGAATTACTTTCACCTATACTATATATTCCATGAAGAGTCCCACTGTAATCCAATATTGCATAAACGTCACCACTGGATGTTGATAATACAATATATTCTTGGTTTGGCCCAAGCACATGGTTCGTATCATTTATTTGCATTCGAATTGGTTCATAGGCAGGAAAAAAGTATCTTCGAAATTCAAACCGCAGGTTCTGGTTTGTGCAAGGAATAAGCCGAACATAGCCAAGTTCTTCTATTGCACATCCAAGTACTTGAACAGGAAGAGGCCTTCCCGGGGAAGACCTGCACCTGGCAAGAAGAGGAGGCTCCTGAGGTGATGTCCGTTCAGGTGAATGCTGTCTCTCAGAAGAAGAAGAACCAGGGTTATGTTCGCTATTAGGATTCCATTCAGATTCTAGTGAATCGTTATTTTCTGAAGCTTTAATGAAACTTCCGGGGAACATTGTGTGACGACTGCCTACTGGACAATCTCGAATTTCATCTGGGGTCATAATATTAACTGCACCGCTTATCATATTTAGTTTAATTCTCGATTTAACTGTATTTGTCATACATATTGCACGAAGAATTCCGCTATACTCTAATACTGCAAAAATGTCACCATCGGATGATGATAATACAATATGTTCTTGGCCTTGCACGGAAATATAGCTCTTTCCTGTTCGCAACCTAATTCTTTTACCAGAAGGAAAAACGTATCTTCGAAATGCGAATCGTATATTCTGATTTGTGCGGGGAATAAGCCGAATGTATCCAAGTTGTCCAAGTGCGTATCCAAGCACTTTAGATGAAGGCGACCATCCAGGAGTCGACTTAGTTTCGGCACAAAGTGGAGGCTCCTGAAGAGAAATCCGGTCAGGTGAATGTTGTGTCTCAGAAGAAGAAGAACCAGGGTTATGTTCGCTATTAGGATTCCATTCAGATTGTAGTGAATCGTTATTTTCTGAAACTTTAATGAAACTTCCGGGGAACATTGTGTGACGACTGCCTACTGGGCAATCTCGAATTTCATCTGGGGTCATAATATTAACTGCGCTGCCTATCATATTTACTTTAATTCTCGATCTAACTGTATTTGTCGTACATATTGCACGAAGAATTCCGCTATTCTCTAATATTGCAAAAATGTCACTATTGAATGATGCTAATACAATATGTTCTTGGCCTTGCACGGAAATATAGCTCCTTGCTGTTCGCAACCTAATTCTTTTACCAGCAGGAAAAACGTATTTTCGAAATGCGAATCGTAGATTCTGATTTGTGCGGGGAATAAGCCGAATGTATCCAAGTTGTCCAAGTGTGTATCCAAGTACTTTAGGAGAAGGAGGCCTATTAGGAGGCGAAGCGTCCCTGGCACGAAGAGGATGCTCCTCAGGAGCCTGAGGCATACGACGAGAAGGAGAAGAGCGACAGTAAACCGGGCGGGGAGTGGCAAGGCAATCCCTTCTTGACTGCGAACTTAACTCTGCGAAAATAAATTGAGGCTTAATGTTACTTTTTGTTCAAACTTCAAAAAGAGCTTGATAGTTTATTCTAGTTTTTGGTATAAATACTTTAAAATCATAAGAAAGGATTCTGTAAAGATAAGTTGTGCCATAAAAACTTTAGGTTAAAATGGTAGAGGCTGACTGAGTTTGAATTTAACACAACTCACTGTTTTGTTTCCATTTTTGGAATTTATTCTGAATTCGTTAAAAATCACCTAGAGTTCTTATAAACTTCATGGAATTCCTTTAAATTCAAAAGAACATAAGTCCGATTATTAATGCACGTTAGTAACTTGTAGACAATTTCAGTACCATTTTGGTTCAGAAATTATTATGATGGCGAAGAACTGTATTTAAATCAGAAGCTCATTTGCAAATAACTTCTTTTTTTCTTAAAAGTGCAACCATTTTCAAGCTTTTCAGTTTGCTAATTTAACTGTCCTGGAATAAATTCGTCTTTGTAGGCTGAACATTCAACTAATTAGTTAAAAATTGTATTGTATTGCTAAAAAGTAATTTTGTTGTTGTAAGCTTAGTAGTATATTATGCTCAAAGGGGAAGAAGAGGTTTATTATCGATACACGTATTTTTTCTGTGTCGCTTTCGCCTGGTTCATTCCTCGGTTTCGTCTCGTTTTTTCGGACCCATTCCTCGGTGTGTCTCGCACATTCTTCCTCATCCCGTCTCATCCTTCCCCGTTCATTAATGAATAGTTAAAGTCGAAATATGATTACATATTATACTTTTGTGTGTAGTAATGATTAAATTGATATTAAAAACGACTATGTTACGATTGTTTCAAAGACTTAACTTCACTCTGTTTATATGTTATTTTGTTCTTATTGAAAATTTATTTTGCCAATTGTAACAATAGAATTTATATAACAGAAAGGTAAAAAGATTGGTATACTTTTCGGGACATTTAAAAAGTCGAAAGTGCGTACCTACTTAAATCACTGTGTCCATTACATATTTTTTAAATTTTATGCAATTTGAATTTGTAATAAGTAATAAAAAGGTCAGTCATAAGACTCATATAAACTCATATGATCAGCACACAATCGATTTTATAATTAATCCATACGAAATACATGTATGTATGTTTGTGTATTCATCTATGTATATTTGAATATTCATATATGTATATTTGTATATATCCATGTATGTTAAAAAATTGTCTGCCTAGGAAAATGTCTTAGCACTGAAAAGTTTCCTTTGGGGTCCCTCGTGACGTGTATATCTTAGGGTTTGGCTGAGTCGAAATAAAATATAAAAGTTCTTTAATCGCAGAGTTGTGGAAAAATCGTGACTATTTTTATTGTTTCTTAATCTGCATAATATGCCCAATTGTCACCATTTTTCCAGAATTTTTATTCAAGCTCATATAGGAAGAATGTATACTCTTATGGAATGCAGAAAATTAACAAAATGCAGCAGCTCCAAAATATATGAATAGTTTTTTTAGCATAGAATAACTTTCTTATGTTCAAAACGTACTTCCAAAAATTGAAAAAATCAAATCATTGACAATAGAAAAAAAAATTTTTGAAGTACATTTTAAACATGAAAAAGCTTTTCTATGCTGAAAAAAATTATGTGCAGAGCTTCTAGACTTTTTTTCATTTTCAGTTGCTCATACAAAAATTAATTTTTCCTACAGAAACTCAAAAAAAAATCTGAAAAAATTGTGAGAATTAGCCATATTATGCAGATTAAGAAACAAAATAACATTTATGTTTTTTTTTAAATGGCAATTAAAAAATTATTTTCTTTTATTTCAACTTCGCCCAACCGCAAGATATTGATTAATATTAAAAATTTGGAAAAGATTCCACAATAATTTTAAACTTCCACATAGATTTTGCATATACTAAGAGGCTTTCTGGAATCCACCAAGATTTCCATATGTTTAAAGATGTCACAAACATTTTAAATATTGTAATATTTTCAAATTATTACAAAACATTTGAAAAAGATTTCGCAAGTATTTCAAAGAATTCTTAAACTTTTTGAACAATTTCAAAAAATTTCACAAAGATTTCTAAGATTTTGCTAAAATTTCAAAAGATTTCAAAAGATGACAAAGAAATTTCAAGATTTCACATAGATTATGCGTACTTTAAAAGAATTAAAGGCATTCACAAACATTTCCAAATATTTCAAGGATTTCACAAGAATTTCAAATATTTTAATATGTGTTAAATTCTGTATACTACAAATTACTTGGAAATCTACCTACCTTTTTATATTTTTGTTTCATATATTCTGCTCTTATACATGGAAAAATAAATTACTAATAAGAACAAAGCAAAACACTAATAGGGTGAAGTTTAGTTTTCGAAAAAATCATAACATAGTCGTATTTGATATAAAATTATTCAGTAATGGACAAACAAGTATAATGTGTAATCAGATTTCGCCTTTAACTATCCATTAAAGAACGCTAATTAGCATTAGCGCATCAGAGTGGCAAAAGAACGCTGCCGCGAGCTGTCCGCTCTGCTGTCGCAAATCTGTCGCATTCCTCGAAAAAATCGTGGCGAGGAACGAGAAAGGATTCCACGAGAGGAGAAAAAACCTAGCCGTGGGAAACCGAGACAGCAGGTATTTCTCGTCTCGTACCGCCACGTTCCTCGGGATTTCTCGATCGACGGCAAAACTACTATCAGCTCATAATTTTTGACGACATAAATATACAAATGGCCATTATATGAATATAAGCTGAAAAGGAGGGCTTTATGTTCGCTCCACAGGCCAGTGGAATGGCCGTATTTATGCATGTATTATATAAAATATAATAAAAATGATAGATATATCATATTAATATATTCACCTATACAATTAAAGATGACCGCCAGAGTGAAAACGAAAGTATAGAACATCCTCATTTTCGCAATGTAGAGGAAAAACTGAATAATGCTTCAGTGAATAAGTGTCTCAACAAATGTAAGTATAGAATATTCTATTGTGTCACCAGAGTACAAATATATACATAAGTTATCATTATCGCACATATATGTGAGATGACAACGATATTAGTTTCAAGATTGTCCTTCGAAGATATAATTATCATATTTTCATCTCACATGAAAGGCATTGGTTTTATTTGGTTATAAAATAAGCATGTAACAACAAAGCATTGTTAAACAGAAAAGTTCTTTGAATCATTTTCTTTTAAATATAGAATAATATATATAAATAATAACTCCATTTTCTTCAAAATGCTGTTGAAACATAAACAATTGATTTTTTTATGAAAAGTGCGCGCAGTATGTAAACATTTTTAAAAGGAACATCTCTGAGATAAGGTACTGGTCTAGGATCGTGTGACTTGTTCGACTTATATTAAAAAAAGAGACTTCTTGAAGGTTAAGGTTGAAATTTTTTGTGAAAAATTAATTTTATTGATTGAATATCCACGTGTTTTGTTGAAAATCAATCATTTTTAGTTAACATATTAACAATTCAATTCTAAATTTATATATTTCGTTTCAAATTCTTCTTTTTTGATACTAAAATAATCTTTCTGATTTAAAATTAGAATACACGCTCAAAAGTTTGACTACTTTGTAGAAATTTTATTTCATCAATTGTGTCGAAAATTCTATTTTTTTCGTATCTCTGACACTATGTGTGTCGACATTCAACTGTTGGTTCTCGCGCTCGATAATATATTTATCTGGCGCTTCGTGCTTGATACTGTATTTACCTCGCGGGACGCGCTCGGTCTTTGTATTCCCCCCCACATTTGTGTACGGAGCTTTTAAAATTAAAGGTCAAATCATTGTCAACTGTAGTTCGTTGATTGTGAATTCTCCTTTGCTAAAGCTGCTTCGGCTTTCACGAATACATTTTCATCACATACCTCGTGCTTCGCACTCAAATTTGTCCAAAATGCGAAATTTTCTACATTATATGATCAACTTTTGTCTATTGATCTTTTTTCTTACTTTGCCAAAAATTTATTTTATTCCTAAATCAGTTTTTT
>CAKNWW010332919.1:0-12169 GCA_932074435.1 Andricus kollari
ATAAGAAATTTTTTTTCAATCTGATATTTATTAACAAAAAAATATTAGGGTAAATGCCGGGGGTCAAGAATGTATATAATTTTATATTTTAAATTTTACATTTTACTTTTTACATTTTACACTTTACATTTTATATTTAACTTTCCATTTATATACATACTTTTTTTCCACATTTAACTTTTCATTGTTGGTATGTCATTGTTTTTTTATGTTAAATTCACGTCATATGTCGAAACTAACTTTAAGATGCTCTGAAATAAAATGTGAATTTGAAAACAAAAACCATGAAATATGAATAAAATAAATAAAATGCCTAGAAATAAATATTTTCCCTACCGCTGATACCTGTCCAGTAAGGGGGGTCCAAATTCGTTTAAATTCACAAAAGAATAAATGCGTTTTTTAAATTGTATTCAGAATCTTCAATATGAGTTGAATCGAGTTGAAACTGAACATCTCGCGAGTTCTGCGAGTTTTAGGCGCTAATTATGATTTTTTGTAGTTTTTAAAATACAAAATGATTATAACACATGATATACTACTTTCTACTGATAAGTAGATATTTAAATGAATAGTTTAAACAATTTATTATGGTTTTAAGCAACTTTCTAGAAAATGCTATAATGCGGTAGTTTCTTCCAAAAATTTTAATTTTTGTTTACTTTTCAGTTAGAGTAAGGTTATAATAAATTCAAGTCAATAAATAATATTCTTGAAACAATTTATTACTATTTTTAATAATATTCTCTTTGAATATTATGTTAGAAAATTCTGTTTTTTTCTAAAATATTCAACTTTTTGTTCACTTTTTATGTAGGGCAAGGTAATAAATAATATAGTTTAACACAAATAATTGTTTAAACAAATTATTACTGTTTGTGACTATCTTCTCTTAGAATAATACTGTGAAGATACGGGGTTTTCTGAAATATTCAGATTTTCACTGAATTTTGGGTTGGTTACCAATAATAAATAATAATAATAATTTAAACAAAAGTTCCTCAGACACCGCTACGCTCTAGGTATTATCTAAGAAAAGATATTGATCAACAATAATAAATTGTTTAAACAATTAGGTTTGTTAATTTGCATTAATTATTGCCTTACTAAGCGAAAAGTGGACAAAAAGTAAAAAATTTCAGAGAAAAGCGCAACTATCTAGCATTGATATAGGAAAATATAGTTATAAACAATAATAATTTCTTTAAACAATTATTTTTACTGAATTGCATTAACTATTACATCACTGTGAGTGAAAATTGGACAAAAAGTTGACAATTTTAGGAAAAACCGCAACTATCCTGCATTACTATAGGAGAAGATAGTTATAAACAATAATAATTAATATAAAAAATTAGTTTTGTTAAATTACATCATTTATCACCTCGCTCTAAGCGAAATGTGAACAAAAGTTACCTTACACTAATTGCAAAGTTGAAAATAAGTTGAGAAATTCGGAAAAAACCAGCCACTTTCTAACAATTATCTGAGCTATGAACAATAATAATTTGTTTCAACAATTATTTTTACGAAATGTCATTCATTATCATCTCACTCTAAGTGAAAAATTAATGAAAAGTTAAAAATATGAGAAAAAACTGCTAATATTTAGCATTATTATAGGAGAAGATAGTTATAGCAATAATAATTTTTGTGAAAAGTAGGTTTGTTAAGTTGCACTAATAATCCCCTCGCTCTGAGCTCAAAGTGGATAATAAGTGGAAAATTATAGGAAAACTGCAACTTTCTAGCATTATTCTAATAGAATATTATGATAAGTAATACTAAATGGTTGAAATTGTATTTCTGACCCTCTTCTGAGTAAAAATTGAAAAAAACTATAATAAACTGCCTAAACAATTTATTTAAAAATTTAGTTATGAGTAGAAAGCAGTACTTCATTGATCAGAAGCAGTGTGTATACATGTTGAGTTCTAACTCAGTGTTCCTACTATTCACGATTCTCAATACAATTTTTAAACAAGTATTTTTTCTTATGGAAAATACACGTTAAACTTCATGGAGCTTGCGAAACTTCTAAATATCAGTTAAAGAAACGCATTTATTTTTTTGTTTATTTAAACTAATTTGGGGCGATATGCAAGACAATTCTAAAAAAACTCTAATGCATTTTTGTACCACCTGAGTTTTCAGAAACCGATGCACCCTATCCTATGTACATGTTATATTTTCAATCTAAATATATTTGGAAAATGGTATATTTTGCATTGAATCTTTCAATGCCAAAAAATTCTATTTAGAAATCTTTATTTCAGCATATTAAAAAAAAACGTTGAATATATTTGTCTACAAAGCTGACCATTTCCGCAAGCATGGTAGCAGGTTAATTCCTTTGCACTCGTATAAGTTTTACCATCATTTCCGCAAATTGGTTCAGTTCCAGTTTTCTATAAACATATTTTTTCAGTTTACAATTTTGGGAAAAAGATATGAATATGAAAAATTCCGTGTAAATTCTTTTTACTTACATCGCATGGTATTGGGCACACAGCAATAAATTTTGGAGCTGGTTCTTGCTACAAGAAATATCATTTAATTAGCTGTAGTAATATTTATAAAAGTTTCTATAATTTGACGATTGGCAGTTTCACACAACTTCTATATATCTAATTGACATTTTTCTTACATTATACAGATACGCTCCGGAAAAAGTTAGAGTGGCACGTTTAGTGACGTGTACTTTTACAATATAAAAAAACACTGTTATGTATTTTAAAAAATTAATTATATTATCACCAGTTTCAGAAAAAGGATAAATTTTTAACATTCTAAATGCCAAGAATGAGGATATCTTGTATTCTATATGTGTCACTCCAAAGTTCTTTTCTTAAATCAGCGTAAAGTGGGAAGAAATCGGGAATATACTATCCATAATCTACTACAGCCTACAATTCTTGACCAATTTTGATGTCTTTGTTTAAAATGTTTATTGCAGATACAATTCAGGTACATAAAAATTCAATTCAAGATTCAAGCCAATTGTTAATTGAGTTGAAATTGGTGGAAAAATCATTGGTTTTCCAAACAGCATCGACTGCAAAAGCGGAACATATGGTTGAAAAGTCCACCAGGGAACGATGATAACGCCGCAAGCCTCATCTGTCAGAATTTTCCGTAATGTCTTAAATATCATGAAAAAAGGGGGGAAAGTGTAAAATTTCATATTTTTCCAAGAACCCATAAAGGCATCGAAAGACTCTGCGTCTAGGTTTCGAATCCAGCAACAAAAGATGGTCCATTTTGTGTTGGAAGTGGTTGCAAGTAAATATATGGTAGGGTTCGGAAAGTTTTTCAAGATCTCTTCATAGGCATAATCATCTAACTTTCATTCGGTGTCTACGTTGCGAATCCGAGATTCCCTCTCAGCATGAACGTTATTTTTTGACGCAATGTAATTTTTAGACTCGCACCAATTCCAAATTTCTCTGCAAAGGGAATGTAGATGAGGGTGTTGATTTTTGACCATGTTATTTGTGTAGGCAATTGTCGTTGTGTTGCCGATTCTTAACAGAATCTCGCAGCTCTGCAGTCCGGAAGCCAAATTTTTATGGGCTCGAAGGCCGCTAGGAGTTCTAAGCGTTTCATGCTCCAGGATTTCTCTTCTTCGTTCCAGAAACCATGGACTGATTCTCATTTGCAATACGCCCCCAACTAGATTTTGATGCGTCAGAGAAGATTTCCTTTTCAAAAACAAACTGAAGTATTGGGTTTTGTGGCAAATGTATGTTATTGTTAAGCCAAATCAAGTTAGATCGTAGGGATTCTGAAAGAAACATGGATTCGTCATAATCACCATCAGCTAGCTGCAAGGCTTGAAACTTAGCCCGTTCTAGGGTTTTGATGTCGCCCATTCCATACGGTATCGCAGCACAACGAGAAATCAGGCTTCCAATTAGTTAAAAAAACTCTTGAATAGTTCTATCAAGGAACCTATCTGTTCTCTCTTAGTTGAAGGCAACTCTAACACTAAGGTTTCGGAAATTAAGGTCAACCCTAAAAAATTACAACTTTTTCTAGGAAATAGGCAACTTTGATCTAATTAATTACGAATCATAGTGATTTAGTTTAGTTAAGTTTAATGTAAGTTTGAATATTGTATAAACTATCTTAAAAATTGGCACTGAAAAAGAGAAAATCATCTAGATATACTACAGATCAGATTCCCTTACCCCTCAGATATCTCAAAACTGGCTTCATTATTTTTGTAAATACAATCGGACTAATATTTAACCCTAAAGGTAGGCAATTAAACTTATATAGAGTGCCTTCGAAGGACAACTCAAACATTTGCGATATCTTTTGTCTCTTGGCACTAAGGTATAGGCATTCTTTAAATACGGGCTTGTCATATAACAATTTTTCTTCATCAACTTACAGGCGGCTCTAGCGTCTTCTAGGTTAATGCGAGGTATTCCGATGAATTTATTGAAGGCCTTCAAATTGAAAATCAATCGTTTCGACTTATTTTTGCGATCGGTAAGAAAATAAGGGCATAAAAATTTCCTTTTTAAAAATCTACAAGGACTGAGATTTCTCATTACTAATAACTCGCTCATCTCAGTTATAGAGATATAAGTTCGTCCTGGGCCCAAATTCGAACGAAAGCATCTATAGTCATCTCCTTGCAAGATGGAAGGAAATTTCGTAAGCGGCTGGCCATACGAACCTTTATTTCCGCTCCTGTCGCGCTCAAGGTCGAGATGGTCGTTTCGCTTGCTGCCCTCGAGACGCCGGTTGACATTTTTTGTAGGTTTGTTGCTTCAGCCAAGCATGGTGGTTGTTGCTCGTCCACGAAAGCCTCTTGTTCCTCGCGTTCGAGCTCTTCGAATTTAAAGATCCAGAGCTTTGGTAATTGGGAGCCTGCTTCGAATTTAATAGTCATGCTGATATTCTCCAACGAGTTCACTTCGTTAATCTTCTCATTGATATGATCCCCAAATAGGAAAGTCTCTCTTTTTAATTTTTCCAGAATGGATTTAATTTATTATAGGCGGGATCGATTAATGCTCTTCGAGGAATCGTTCCTCATGATGAAGTTGTGTTATCAGCTTTCCACTATCGGAAAGATATTCGAGAAGTCGTACTGAGCCAAACATCTGCATTGTCCAGTAACATATTTATGCTCTGGCCCAAATCTGACAACACCGAGCCTGCCAGGCGCTGGGAATTTTAAAACTGGTTGGCCCTTTTGACAACCGACACTCCCATTGGCAGCGGCATAACGAGGTTGACTTCTGCAGCATCCAAGAACATATTCCCTTTTCTATTTGGTTTTCTTTGATGATCTGGGTCTCTTTTGATTCGACATTTTCGCCACGTCGACTGCTACCTTTACTTGTCCCTCCGCTTGATAAGGCTCCTGTATAGATATCACTGGATTAGTCCTGTACCTTTTTACAAACTCTACCAGATCGAGGATTGGCACGTATCTCATCTTTAGTATTAGCCTGGCCGTCCAAGTTAGTCCACGAGGGAGAAACTCCAAGAAAGGACTTACCATTATTTTTTTCCTATGATGTATCTCGAGAACGGGACTCCCGACTTCTAGAAGAACTCCGGGATCTTGAAGAAATGCATGATGAGTCACGAGGTCGAGGTGTACTGGAAGAACGAGATGAGGTAGGTGACTCATATCTTGAGCATCTACGTTTCCGACCTTTTTAAACTTGTTTTCTACAATATTTTCACTTGATAGAATAAATCGGTAAAGTCTCGACAAATATCAGTCAATAGTGTTGGAAAATTTTGGCTCTTAAATTTATGGCGATCTGGCGTAAAGTAGCGGAACCAGGACAGTAATCCCGAGAGCCATGCGGGAAGTATAATGCAAATTCTACAAATCTGCATATAATCTAGCCAAAGCTGAGATACAGAAAATTATGCTACAAAATGATTAGCTCTCTTGTGAGAAAGAAAAGGCGTCGTCCGCCTAGTGGAGAAATTCCGAAATAACACTTTTGGATGGTTTTACATAATAATTTGTGAAGAGTGAATTTACTAAATTTGTACGTGTTTGTCTTTCAATTATTTAAAATAATGCATTTTTGCTAGTCGCTTAACATTTATTTTGTTCTACGAAAATATCTCCACATGAGTATACAGGGTCTGTTCCATAAGTAGTAGGACTGACCTTCTATAGTCCAGATGCAGCAATAGAGGGTGTTTTGTATGGGCAGGATGGATGGTGGGGGATGTCAGGGACCAAGCGCATGCTCGAACAGTCGTCTCCGAGCATTTGCGGAGTGAATATCGCGCAAAAAGTAAACCTCTTTTGTAGGCTTCCGTCACGCTTTCGTAATGGACCGCACGCTCGAGAAACGCTAGTCAAAAAAAGCTAATCTGCTCATTGAATCCTCTCCGTATGCCTGTTTGATCATGGTGAAAGTTTCGACTGCAGACTTTCCAAGTTTAACACAAAAATTCACCGCACAGTGCTTTTCGAGCAAGCGGTCCCTATTGAGAGCGTGCCGGAGTCTACCGAAAGGTTTACTTCTCGCGCGATATTTACTCCGCAAATGCTCGGAGGCGACTGTTCGAGCATGCATTTGGATCCTGACGTCCCCCATTACCCATCCTGTCCGTAAATCCCTCTATTGCTCTGTCTGGTCTACAGAAGGTCAGTCCTGCTACTTATGGAACAGACCCTAAGTGGTGAAAAAACCCCTTATTTCCATGAGAAAATAATTTTCCTTAAATATTTTGTTTATATAAGTTACAGCTTTCTATTATGATTTAAAAATAATATTAATTGAGAAATACTGACAAAGTCACTTTTTTAAGTGCCACCGTTATAATACATTAAAATAATCATTACGACAAAACCACTTATTCGGAAGTAAACAATAACCATTGCGAGTTGGTGCAGAAAAAATAATTTTTTTTCGATATAAAACGCTAGTTTTTTTAAATTTTTATAATATGTGGTTGTCTGCATGTAATGGGCCCTTATAATTGGTATGGAGTTACGTATAGTTGTATATGACCGGATAAATTCATGGTATTTTAGGCCCAAAATGAACCCTCTAAGTTGAAAACGAGTCGCCGGGACATTTTTCAAGTTGGAAATATACCTACTTCCGGTTACTGTCTGGATATGAGTATAGTGACCATTGATTCACTATAGGTCCCAGTATTATCATCCACTCAAACCCAAAAATAATCATTTTGACTTCAACTTAGAAAAACGCGAATATCTCCTAAATTAGAACCATCCATATAGGCCCTTTTCATGCGCATCCCCACATGTGGTTATTAACAATACAAATATATAACATTTTTATTTTTCTGAAGCTATTTATTATAATTTAGAAATAATTTGAAAGTTGTTGGATGAGAAAAGCATACTTCGAAAAAATGCAAAAGATTTATTAGAATGTTTATAATAATGGTAATTGTTAACTGATTGATTTTTTCCATTCTAAATACTACTCGTACGAGACATTTAGGCATTTTTAACCAAAATAATGCTTTTTGTTCCGTTTGAGCACCGCATGAAGATAATTATTCATACAAATCGTTTATAACAATTCGCTTATATCTTAAACTAAATATTTATGTTCCTAAAGTTTACCTGCAATCATTCTGATAGATAGCGACTTCTCTTAAGTCTTTTCTCCGGAGAAAAAAATAATATTCGTAAAATATCCAATTTTGGCGTTTTATTTGTGCAAATAATAAATTCCACAGAGTCAAATTAAAAAATCGGGCCCGAATTCTTTCCGCAGGAATTAATCCTGAGCATTTTTAATTTAAAAACTGCCAAAATCGGTGAAGAATTGTAGGCTGTAGTATATTATGAAGAGTAAATTCCCGACTTCTCCCACTGTGAGGTGATTAAAAAAAGCTTTGCTAGCGATTTTTTTCTGATAGTATATGTGTCCAAAATCACCCAAACACAAAGTATTTGATTTTTCAAATCAGAAATTAACGATATTTTTTGTTGTTGAAATTATATTGTTTCGTAAAATTTGCGCATCTTCTCAAACTTGCATAAAAAAAAATCTTTCATAACTGATTTTAAAGTATAACGACAGAGTTTATTCATTTCAGATAATAGTTGTAGGAAAAATATACACGATAAGTATACGTTTGTCAAAAAATATAAAATAAATTTCGCCAAACTTCAAAGAGCTGCGAATTTCTCATTTTCCAGGTCAGCGATCTCGCTTTTGTCTGCAGTTATAAGGTTTTATAAAATAAAAATTATTTGGAGTTTAGTGAAACTTTTGTTTTTCTCTGACATAAATATTGAGAAGTCTAAAAAACAATTTTTCTCCAAATTTTACAGTTTCACATCGATTTAATTGCTTAAGTCCAAACTTTATACAGGGTGGACACGGTAGGGCTTACATACATGGGGAACTTCAATGCTACCCGAATTTTTCCAAAGCAGGGGAGAAGCCATTCCACAGGGGCATTTTTAAATTTCGCGGTTTTAAAGTTTCATTCGGATCGGCCTATCGGTCAACTCCGTGCATCTTCGGATCAAGTTTACCCTGTTATTTACTAATGGCTCTGTGTTATCAATCAATGATAATTGATCATTGTTTAAACAAACGTAATTAACCAATTCCTTTTTCGGCTATTTCTAAAGATATAAATTTGTTTGTTTTTTTAACATAAAAAACTGTTAATCACTAATTTTTACCCTTTTTCAGAGACCGCTCTAACGATTTACCATAATAATTGTCATAAATAATTTTATAGACAAATTTTTGTCCTTTTATACTGGAGCAATGCTTCTCGAAATTACTTAGTGTGTGGAATGTGTGCCCAGCAATACAAAATCTGCTAATTTGTTTGATAAATCATCCTTTGTTATCAAATAATAGCAAGGAGTAATTTCTAAGTAATTAGCAATATATTCAACAAGAAGAACGGACTTTTTTGTTTACAAATGTGTGAGAGGATAAAAATTGGTCAATAGAATTTTTAACTATAATAACAATCGTGGATCGTTATCGAGGTTTCTAAATCAAAATGTTTGAAAAATAGTTATTACCAGTTGATTACGTTGATGAAACCATATTTTTACCTTTAGAAGTAGCCGAAGAATGCATTTGCTATTTAAATTCGTTTAAATAATTATCAATTGTTATCAGTCTATAGCACAAAGCCATTAGTAAATAACAGGCTGCTAATGCCTTAAAGAAACGCAAATTCATAAAAAATTCCTGAGATTATGAAAAATTGTTTAAACAATTTAGCCGCTGTATAGTGTAAGTGATATAAAATTTACATGGCCGTTCCGATTAGCCCCTGTTGTATTAAAAATGGATTTTGACAATTAAATTTTTGAAACATATGGCCATGAAATTTCCTACAAAGCCATATGTTTCAAAAATTTAATTTTCAAAATCGATTTCAAAGACAACAGAGGCCAACCGGAACGGCCATCTGAATTTTATATGCTCTTACACTATCCAGCGGCTCAATTGTTGATAACAATGTAAAGTTTTTACATCTAAAACTATATATTTAGTGCATTTGTTAATTAATTTTGTCTAAACAATCACCAATTTTTATTGGATGACTCAATCTGATAAGTGACATTTTTGTATAATTTTTGGTTGATTCTGTAGGAACAAACTTGATATATTTCATCGTAAATACCTGTTATGGGCAATTGTTTATAAAATTAGTTTATAAAATAACAAATTATTTATTATTGCTGATATATTCAATTAAGAAACGGTTTTTGTCAATAAATTATTCAATATTTCTAGCGAATCAGTTGAAGAATCACTGCCAATACCCATGAATCCATTCTCACTAACTTATTTGTTTATAACAAATTCAATAACTTTTTAAACATTTGCTAAGCTCTTAGAAAATTTAACTGGATAGTTGCTTCATTGATTCTAGATGTTTTGAATTGAATCCAAGTATTTTTCAAAAACCGGTACTCCTCTAAAAAATAATTTTCTTTTTATGTTTGTTATTAAATAAAAAAAATAAAAGAAGGTGTTTCAAAATCGGCCATGACAGATTTATGCGAAATTTTATAGGGCTTTAATTTTTGTTTAACTTTTAAATCGATTGAGAAATCGCTTCTAAATATCAGTTTGTCCACAGACCTTTTTTTGCCCCACTTGCAGCGGTACTCTGATAGATTTCTATTACTTTCGAACATTTCAGCGAGAAAAATAAACAGACGAAAAAGAAACATATGGGACGGTCGGTAATTTGCCACGTCATAAAATAACATTTGCATTTTAGCAAAACAAATAAATAAAATTTTAATCATATAAAGTGATACACAGATCGTTTATTGGTGTAATTTCTTTCTAATAGATTCTCGTTATAATTGAGCATCAGCAAAGTTTACAAAAAAGCCCATATACGAATCCAGATTATACTTTAATTCTCGAATAAAATCTCTTCACAGCTGTGATTTTTTTGTTTGTTGATAAGTACTTACTAAATAAGAAGGCAGGTCAAATTTGTCTTCTCATCGTGAAATCTCAATAAATTATAAGAAAAACTTTTTTTAATTAAGATTTTTATTTTCTGAAAAAACTCGTGATTTTGGAATTTGGAGAATGATACTAGTTGCTGTTACTTCGGCCTTATATAGCATTTGTGTAGACAAGACGGATAATAATTTGTTTTTATAAAACAGAAAACAGAAACAGAAAACAATTTAATACCAAGACATGAAATATAAAATAAAAAGCTTTAACTTTGAGAACTGTCTACTATTAAGGAATTTTCGTTGAGAGCACATATGCAAGGCTTAATGAAAATGCAGATAATTTCCAAAACTTGGCATGTGCAACAATCTAACATCTGAAAACAGAAAACAGAAAACAGTTTAGGACAAAAGCACGAAATAAAAATAAAAAGATTTAACTTTGAGAGCTGTTTACTATTAAGAAATTCTATGTCAGACTACCCCATTTGTAGTATTATAAAATTCTCGTTTCAATTTTCATTTCAATTTTGTACTATCTGCTATTACGGAATTTTCCGTAAATCACAGAAAAAATCAGTCCGCTCTGCGGGCACAATCTCACGCGCATCTATTAGATCCTGCACTTCGTGCTCGATAATAGGTTACCTCGCGTTTCGCGCTCGCAAAAATTTAAACCTCGCACTATGTGCGCGGATATTTATTCATTGCACTTGGAATGCTTGAATGAAACTTTATCAAAAACATCTATTTTAGATCCCAGTATTTATATGCATCTTCATATTCTGAATTTTCTACGTAATTAAGTGTAGTTAAAGATTAAGTTGCTCAAAGCTCTGTAGGCTTTGAGCATGTATATTTATTTTCTGAGTTACCTTGCAATAAAAAACTACAATCCTTTCCTCAGACATTCTTCCCTATCGCGCGTTGTTATGTTAAAAATATAATTTTTGTTTTCATATTTTATTTTATGGATAAAACAAAACACCCTACAAGTATTCTTTTAGATTTTTTATGTATCTCGCGTCTTTTGGCGTAATATTAGAATTTTTAATTTTTGCACATTAATTTCGATAAATAAATTAAAAACGAGGCGTTCTGCAGCAAAATGGTTCAAGGAAAAGTTTTAGGAATTTTTAACGATAAAATGCCTCCAAAAACTTTTCCCTATGTTCCGCGTCGTTTGGCTCAAATATTGAATTTTCGTTGTTTTTTTTGCATAATATTTTGGATAAATAAAACCAAAAGCACACGTCATATCAAAAGATGGTTTAAATTAACTTTGTAGCAATTGTTGAGAGCTGCAATTCCTTTTTGAATTTTGTTCCGTATCTCACGCCATTCGGTTCGAATTTTGAATTTTCGATTTTCTGCATAGTACTTTCAATAAATAAATCCAAAATGACAAGTCCTATAAAAAAATAATTAGAACAAATTTTGTAGGACTTTTTTTGAAGATATCCCGAGTCGAAATTTAGGCCCTACTTTGAAGCTATAACTCCTCTCTTAGTAGACGCTAAAGCAGCAAAGTAGGTTCAAAATAAGCAGCGATTTCAATTCAATTTAGACCCTACTTTGACGCTAAAAATGTCCGAAATCGGCCGTTTTTCCACACTTAGCGTCAAAGTAGGGCCTAATTTGAACCTACTTTAGTGCTTTAGGCCCTACCCTATATTGGCGCTGCAGACCCTACATTGCTGCTCTAGCCCATACACTGGCAACAATAATAATAATGAT
>CAKNWW010332932.1:0-14647 GCA_932074435.1 Andricus kollari
ACGTAGTATATGGGTGACCCCAAATGAATTCAGATGATTTCAAATGACTTTACATGAATTCACGTGCCTTTACGTGACTCCATGTGAATTCAAAAGACTTTAAGTGATTTCAAGTGACTTCAGATATTTCAGGTGGTTCCAGATATTTCAGGAGACTTCACGACACTTCAGGAGATTTCATTACAAGTGTACACCTGACTTCACGAGTTTTTAATCCCTTGAATTAATTTCAAAATTGTTTATTTAACAGTAGTTATTCAGAGTTTTAACTTTTACTGTCTCTTTAGGGGAAAGTTTCAATTTTTATTTAATCCTAATGATTAAGGCCTCATTTTATTGATTGAAGGATTCCCTACAGTTCTATTTGTGTAGGTTTTATTTAAAAAATTAATTTATAAATCATATCGTTATTATTGTTATCAATATTGGTAGTTTAAATTTTAATAAATAGCACCTAAATATAATTCTAGAGAATCCTTCAAAGAATAAAATGAGGTATTCATCAAGCTCCATTAAGTTAGCACCTCCACAATCGAATTTTCGGATTTTTCATAGCTCAGAATTTTGGGCTTTTCTGGGCTCTCGAACGCACGAACAACCAATTTCCAAAAAGCACCCCTATGTGCAATAAAACCAACCCCTATTTAAGAACTCAAACTTGGAAAATACAAAGTGCACCACAATTTTGGAATTATTTTGGGCTCTCAACTGCACAAAAGAAAATTCCAAAACCCACTCCCATCGGGCAAAAAGCCACCCCTTCGTAAAAAATCTAATTGTGAAAAAACAAAGTGCATCATATATTCGGGCTTATTTTTGGTTCTCCAATGTACCAAAAAAAATTTCCAAAAACCAATCTATGCGTAAAAATTGAAACCTGGAAAAAACAGAGTATAAAGTAATTTTCGGCTTTTTAAAAAGTTCTCGAATGCACAACCCAATTTCCAAAAATCATCCCTATATCTAAAAAATCAAACCACCATGTAAAAATCCGTGTTGAAATTTTCAAGGAGCCCAAAAATCAGAGATTCTATTCACACTGTAAAATTGTGAAAAACATAATTTTTTGACAAAGTCGTACTGACGTTGTGCAGAGGGGTTCGATTTTTGCGCTGAAACAAATACAAATTGGGGGTCTTATAGGAATAAACCTCACCTTTCTTTCTAAACTATTAAAAAAAAAGAAAGTGTCGAAATTTGAAAAAAAGTCAAATCTATTTTTGATTTTCAAAAATAAGGTTGATATTTTAATTTTTTACAAAGTTGTTTTGATCTTCTAAAAACAAAATTCAAAAATGTATCCAAAAAATTTTGGGTGAAATTTAGTTTCACGCATCAGGAAAAAATTACGAATGTTTGAAAATAAGGCTTTGCATTAAATGAAAGTTGCCTGATCAGGCAACTTCCATTTTCGGGTGGGTTCACTTCAGAAATTATGCCCCAAATATTTTATAGGGCGTGTTCAATACGACCATTTCTTTAAATCAAGTAAATTTTCTTGGTGGTATTGAATAAAAAATCCTGCATTTTTTTAAAATCGAGTAATATCCAAGTCTTCCCTTTCTCATTAGAATTGTTGTCATTTACTGCTCAGGTTAAAAATATATAGGTTGCAAATTCTTTGGCATGAAATAAGCAAATTAGGTTCACAAATTGAAAAAATATATTTCTTTTACCTTTTGATTTTTTGAAAGTTGGCTCGCCACCGTTCACCAGCTCCACTCAGCCCTGCCAGTTGGACATTTTTACGTTCGACGTTGGCATTTATATTGTTGCCTTACGATCTAAGTTTACGGTTTTGTATCGGAAACGAAACGAGAGCCTAATATTTGGACAACCCAGAGAACTATAACGCCAACAAAAAATCCATACTAACAATTTTCTAACAATTCATTCAAATTGAATAATGAGTGAAATATTTTAATGAAATTTTTTTTTACTTCAATATCAATCTTATGTTTTTTTAGCTCACTGCAGATGCGGAAGCTCTCTACACTGTGTCATCGACAATTTGATCTTTGAAAAAGAAACTGAGTTTGAGTGCACAGTTAAAAGTAGCACTGGAAGATGCAGTAAGCGTTACCTCCGAGATCCAATTCGCCAAGAACTGGCTAAAAGACTGTGCGTTGAACATCCGATGATTTAGCGCGCTGAAGAAGCTGTTAAACGTATGCAGTCAAGTGATCCAGAGCCTCCAACTTTGCGAAAATTAGAGGTGTTAAAGAACGCAGTTTTTTTTTTCTTTTTCTTTTTTTTTTACGAGGGAAGGTGGGAAATGTGCAAACACACATCAAGAAGTTTTCCGCACTTCTTGGTAGTATGGGGAACTTAGTCGCATTACTACAATGACTCTGACTTATATAATATTCAATTATACCTTGCGTATAATTGTACATTATACAAAATCAACTTTGTCATTATCATAATGCCACCAAGGGACCCACTAAAACCCACCACCCTTTCTCCTTGGCATGATTCCCCCCGGAACTGCTTTCGCATTACTTCAGGGGGTGCCGTTTCTTCGCCTACTGAGGCGTCTGCTGGTCTTCTGTTTTTCGTACACGTCGTGTCCCAACCAAGATGTACGCATCGTCCTCAGTAGTGCGGTGGTACCGCACATCGGGCTCGTCGGCCTTCGACATCTTGGTTGGGTCTAGTTGGTCGGACTGCCTTGCTACTCTACCTGCTAAGGGTTCTACTGGTTCCCTTATTCTGGTGTTATACTGCTTCACTGTTCCAACCAAAGATGAACGCATCGTCCTCAGTAGCACGACAATGTCGCACAGCGGATTCGTCGCCCTTCGATCATCGTGCTTTTGGGCATGGTTGTTTTCTCGTGTCTGTTTTCGTTTGCAGTTGTTAGCTTGCAGCTTCTCTGGCTCCAGAATTCATCTCGTCGATTTTCTTCTGTCGTAGAACCGTTTCCACGTAACTGGCTACGAGTTCCCAGTGATTCTCACTAGCCAGCATCACGTTTATGAGAGAATTTGATGTAAAAACACCAAACTCGCTTTGCAGCCTTTGTCTCTCTTGCACCCACCTGTTGCACTCGAAGAAGGTGTGAAGCGCGTCATCGCGTTTATTTCTACAGTAATCGCAGTCTGGCTTTTCGGCTTTCCCTATTTTATGTAGGTAGGCCCGGAACAGCCCGTGCCCGGAGAGCATCTGCGTTATGTAGAAGTTCACTTCTCCATGCTGTCGGCTTAGCCACGCATTTACGTCGCTTATCAGACTAAAGGTCCATTTACCTCTGGTTTCTCCATTACATCTTGCCTGCCACTGATGCATCGTTTGCGCCCTGGCTTCTTTTTTGGCTTCAAACTTGCCACACTCAGTTTTCCACGAGTATACGGCCTTGCGTTCCGCTGCAAGTAGGTCGATGGGAATGATTCCTGCAATTGCCAATGCCGCTGGTTCGGAGATAGTGCGATAGGCACATGCCACTCTCAGCGCTCCTCTCGACTGTACCCCAGCCATTCGTTTGCGGTATTTCTCAATTCTGAGAGCTTCCGCCCAAACTTCGGCTCCATACAGTAGGATGGAGTGCGTCACCGACATCAGTAGGCGTCGTCTGCTCGGTTTTGGACCTCCTATGTTAGCCACTAGTCGGCTGAGGTTCGTCGTGACTGTACACGCCTTGTCAGCTGCTCGTTTAATCTGCTCCCAGAAAGTGAGCTTATTATCGAGCAGGATGCCCAGATGTTTCGCCGATGTTTTCGTCATCACTTCTTCGCTTCCAACCTGCATTGGGATCTCTAACTGAATCCGTTTTGTTGATAGGATCACTATCTCTGTCTTCTGGATAGCTAGGCTCAAGCCATGTTGTACCATCCATCGTTGGACTCGTCTCATGACCTCGTTCAACTTCCATTGAGCCTGTTCAAGGTCGCGAGCAGCTATGGTCGCTGCTATGTCATCTACGTAGCCCACGAGCTTTGTGTCTTCCGGCATCTTGATTCGTAGGATGCCGTCATAAGACACATTCCATAGGTCTGGACCCAGGATAGAGCCTTGGGCAGCCCCCGCAGTGATGTTCTTCTGGCAGGATCCTTCGCTCGTTTCGTACAGCAGCACCCGATCCTTCAAGTAACTGTTCACCATCCGTATAAGGTACTCCGGTACATTGAAGTTATTCTTCAATGCATATAGCATGTCACTCCATTTTGCCGAGTTGAAGGCATTTTCAGCGTCAAGTAGTACGAGTACCACAATTTTTCGTGAGTAGCGACCTACTTGTCGTTCCTCCCTAACAGTGTTCACTACTTGTGACACTGCGTCTACCGTGCTCATCCCTTTCCGGAATGCGTACTGACTGCTGGATAGATCTCCGGCCGCCTGTGCAGCCGATTGTAGTCGGGGTTTCAAAAGCCTCTCTAACAGCTTCCCTGCCATGTCCAGCAGACACAGGGGTCTGAAAGATGACGGTGAGGTTGGGTCACCTTTGCCCTCTTCTATTAATACCAGCTTTTGTCTTTTCCACTGTTTCGGAAAAGTACCAGTCTTGAGGCAGTTATTATACATGCTTAGCATTGTCCCTGAGGTTACCTCTACAACTGCCTTTATAGCCTCCACTGGGATGCCATTCGGGCCTGGTGCCTTCTTATTTTGCAGTGATCTTGCTGCTGTTATAAGCTCCATCTCGGTGAAGAGCGGGATTTCGTGCATTATTGTGTACGCATCTTCTTCTTCCCGCAGTTGGTGTGTGGGGAAAAGCGTATCCACAATGCTTGCCATGTTTTGGGCATCACGCGGTCCCACTGAGGTAAGTCACCAAACTTGCGAGTTACAATCTTGTAGCCCAGACCCCAGGGGTCCTTGTCCACTTCATCCTTGATGTTCTGCCATCCAAGGATCTTGCTCTTCTTTATGGATTTACCCAATTCCTTCTTGGCATGCTTGAATGCTGCGTTTCTCAATGCTGCTTCGGCTGGTCGTTTCTTCTTGACACGCTGGGCGTCGATTGTCGCGTGGTCTTGTCTTCGGCATAGATGCGTCGCAGGTTTGACGTATCAGCTGCATCGTGGTCGCAACAACGCTTCCGGTGTCTTCTTGAGCCATCGCAGCTATTGCCTCCTGGCCACTGATAAGCGTTGACGCCATCTTTTGCTTGTCCATCTTGGCGGTGTTCCATTTATGTTGTTTTTTGGTTGCCTTATGCTTTTGTCGGTGCAGAAACATTTGAATACGGAAGTTTATATACAAATGGTCACTTCCAGTATAATCCTCCATGACCCTCCAGTTTTATACCCTTCCGGCAAGATTCTCTGTCACCAGGGATATGTCAGGGGTGGTTTCTCTCTGCCCAGAGCGTCGAAAAGTGGTCTCTCCCGTATTCATAACGATGAGACCTCTTCTGGTAGCCATCTCCGTCACTTGTTTACCCCTGGAGTCCATGTACGCCATACCACACTCTAAAGCTTTTGCGTTAAAGTCTCCGGCGATCACTATGTCCTCCTCGGTGTCTTGCAGCATCTCTTCGATGTTCTCGAGCTTTATCTGGAAGTATTTGATGGGCTCGTTTGGTGTGAGGTAGCAGCTCACAAAAGTGATCTCACCACTCTTAACCCAGACGTATCCCTCGCCTGCCCCATAACTTTCCACAGGCACCTTATCTGTGTTCGTAACCCATATCGCAGCAGTGCCCAGCTTGTCCGAAAACCATGTGGTGCTCGTCCTGTCCTGGTACTGCTCGCTGAGTATCAGCAAATCGGCCTTCACTTCGTACGTGAGCTGCGTAAGGAGGTCGTTTGCACTCTTGCTTCTGTTGAGATAAGCTTGGACTATATTAATCATTTTTTTTCTTTGCTTTAGCCCGATCTAGGGCCTCGCGAAAAACAGAGCACTTGCCTGAGCCAAGAACATGATTCAATGGGTCTGTGCCTCCGCTCTTTTCAGCGCACAGGACGCAATGCAGCTCCTCTGAGCAGGTAGCCGCCTTGTGTCCCTCCTTACCACACTTGTAGCATAGGGCTGTACGATGCGGTCCTTTGCAGTCGCGCGATTGATGACCGTAGCCGAGGCAGTGAAAACAGCGTACGACTTGGATCCTCTCTCGGATTCTGCTATAAATCCATCCAACTTTTATTCGTCGCTTTTACGAGCTTCTTGGCCTCTTGCCCATTTATGTCTACGATAGCCATGACTTGTCCCCATTTACTTGACTTGGAGAGAGTGACCTTGAGGTCTCCAGCATTTTCCTCAAGGTCACGTCTTAGAGCTTCTTCCACATCTTCCTTGGACGTGATGCTGTCAAGATCCATCATTTGCAGAGTTATTCTGGGCACCAAGCTCCTGACTGCTCCCGTCTCTCCAACTGATGTCATTACGGCACTTACAAAAGCTTGCTTATCCTTCGTGCGTTTTCTCAACTCCATTAAAATTTCGCCTCCACGAGTTTGGCGGATGGAGCGGATATCCGTACCTGTATCTTCAGGTTTGATTTTTTGCCTGATGTTACTCAACACGCCCGCGTAAGTCTGCCCTGTTGCAGGTTTTATGAGTACGACATCAAGACGTTCTCTTTTGCTTCGTCTGCGACGCTGCTTTTTGCTCTCATTTTCTGGTTTGGGAACATCTTCTTTTAAGCTTTTTCCATCTCTTTTCTTAGGGATCACATCTTTGGATTTCCGTTCCGAGTTCTTCATTCTTCTGCCTACGACATTTTTCCACTCTCCTGGCGTTTCCTCGACACTTTTCCGTTTGTCGATCGGAGTGGCCGGTGTTTTTGGGGTGCCCGAGATATTAGTGTGGGCATATGTCCGGAGTAGGCCAGTCAGACCGCAGAAACTGTCGATCTCGCTGTTCTGCTCCTTGCATTTCTCTTTCAGCTGTTGGATCAATTCCTCTATATGTCTGATCCCTTTTTTCACGGTCGTGCTAATGTTTTGCTGCCTACAAGCAGCGTTTGACATTTCTGACGCTACGTCTGTCATTTTTCCGATGATCTCTAAGATGGACATCTCTTCTTCTTCTATTCTCTTTCTAATGGCGTACGCGCCCTCTATCGTATCCTGGCCTGATGATAATTTTGCGGCTTCGGAAGTCTCAATCAACTTGTTGAGATCCACCGCCAGCTCGGATACGTCTACGTCCTTTAAATCTGAAGTTGTTTTGGGGGTTTTATTCGACATGTAAGTTCGCCAGCGCATCGTGCTAAGTCCTACCCCAGTTCCCTGGGCCCAGCCTTCGTTTAACCAGTCCCGGAAAACACGGACGGACTGGAACTCGCCCGGGGCACTGCAAATTCCGACCTCTGCAGTCACCACGCACTCCCTGATCAAGGCCCGAAGGGGCTGGCTTCTGATCCCATGCTGCGGCTGACACCTCGGCAGTGCAAGCACACATCAGCCCCTTACCACGTCAGCGGGTAAGGCAGACGTGGTTCGGGGCACTCCCAGTGGGCCACAGCAGGAAACAATCGTGGTTTTCTCTCGGTGTATCCTTCACCCAGTCTGTTTGGCCCGCGAGGCGTATTTTATTTCCGCCCCACCATCTATATCTAGCGAGCATTCCCCTATCCGCCACCTGGGGACGCGCCACGTATGGGTTACAGACTCGCACTGCGGAAAGAACGCAGTTTGCGCATATCGCAAATAACAGCATCTCCATCCCGACCCACTACTTGCATTGGAAAAAATGAAGCAGACTTACATGGCAAATATAATACATGACATTGGACTCAGTCCCTTTTATGTTATCTTTTAAATCACATCCCAGACTCATGCTTATTTGAAAGTAGCAGAAAATGGGCATGTAAGATTGCAACTTGATGCTAGTGGATAGATGGTGAAGCCTATAATATTACTAAATGGATCCACTACGGGACCAATTTTCTTGTACTTAGGCATTCTTAGCACTGATGCTGGACGAATTTCTGTTTTCCAGATACTTTCAGAATGACATACAGGTGTTGCTATAACCGAAATGCTAATAACCTGGGTCAACATATCAGGTGTCCCTCATCCAGAAGAGGTGACTCGCGATTCGTCATTGGCTCTGCTGAGAAAAGTCCGAATATTCTATAAAGCGGCGATTGGAGAGCTAATCCAAGCACGTGATGAAGACAGTGCATTGCGGATCTGAAGCTCTATTTTCATCATTTCATGTTCAGAGACTGATGGGCGAATCGAAGGAACGGCAACGAACTCGCAATGCGAGCAAGAAAAGAAATCTATCACTAGCCTGTTAAGTCCGACCATTTTCGATACTGAAGAGGAGGAATTCACAGAGGACAGAGCTTTTCCGAAGCCAGAAGAAGATGTCAGTGTACTCGAAGATGAAATCTCTTTTGAACATACGGATGCTTCATCATTTGATTCAAAAGTGCAAGCTTTGTATGAAGGTGCTAAGTCAAATGATGAAGTAGGAGAGCATGCGAGTGGGTACGTGTTGCCTTCATTAGCCGAGAAGCTATTGAAGCACACAAAAATGATAAAACTATGGTCGAATATTTGTCGCGATAAATATAATTACGGAAAACTTTCCGCTACAGGTTCTGCAGTAGAATGCGATTTCAAAAATGTAAAGCGTATATTTTTACAAGACAAAAGAACTCCCATGAGGCCAGATGAGCTCGTCGACTGTTACGTCAACGAGTATCTGAAGGGTCAAACAAATCTGTTCATTGCAAGAAGTATAGAAATAGATGAATTCCCTAAAGAAAAGGAAAAATCAAAAACTTCCGCCAAAGGAAAAAAGATCGATAAGGAGGACGACATCCAAACGGTGATCGACAGCAGAAAAAATATTTCAAAAGATGGTGAACTGGAAGACACCGACAACTTCATTGAGAATCATGAAACTGCAAATCAGGATGATGGTAAAATCTTTTTTAACTAAAAATTATGTTAAATATTTTACATTTTTATGTCCAAAATACTAGACAATGTAGTTGTTATGTCATTGATCTATTCAAATTCAATAAAAAAATTTAATCTTAACATTTACTTGTTACATATCAATTGTATGAAATAATTTTATTTTTAGATCCAAGCGATACTTTGAAACCCTGTGAAATCTGTTCAAGACCTACCCCCACATCAGGAAGCAGCATTTGTAAAGAAATGTCTTCAACATCAAAACCTTCCTGTTATTGTAGAAGGAAGATCGGTAGAAGATTGGAGAGGACTGACGACTACATATGGAAAGAAAAAAGAGATCCTGACGCAGAGGACTTTGAATCCCAGAACTAGAACAAGGAAAACAGCAAAATATCTGGACAAAAATATAAAGACTTTTGATGCATTATTCACAGATAAACTGGCAAGGATTCCTGTATTTCCAAATGGAACTAAACCAACATTAAGGGTAAATTGTTGAGCTATATAAAATGAAACTGTTATTTTGCACAACATTATCTGTTATTTAATATACTTAAATTGAAACAGGCTAATCATGAACAAAAAAAACTTATTTAAAAACTGATTTTCTGAAAGAAAGCTCTTAAAAAAAAGATCCTTTTTTCACACCATTGAAAATTTCATTAGCAAAATTTTTTTGTCGTTTTGTCAGGACAGAGAATTTTATTTCTTTTATATAATGTTTTATTTTTCACTGAAAGATAGGTCAAAATTGAACGATAGCATCTTCATCTTCGAAGCTTCATTTTTATGCATTTTAGGCTTCAAAAAATAAAAGCACAAAAATCAAAGCTGACACTGCTCCCGAAATATCTTCAAGTAAAATGTTCAGTTTTTCAATTATATTTAATGAAGTCACCATGCACGTAAAGTAATTATTATTCGATTCAAAATGACACACATATGCTTCTCAAACATAAGAATATTTTAGACAAGTTTTTAATAAGCAGCATTCGTTGTCATGAGATTTCAGTAGCTTTCTAATGCTTTCACATGGAATCTATTTTTTTTTGTATAATCATAAACATCTGCAAATCAATCAATTTTTTCCAAGCATTCTGAGTAGGAGATTTTCTTTTTTTTTTTAAATGGGTCATATATGATCAAATTTTCAGACAAAAGAGATTACATGTGAGGTAAACAGAAAAATATCGAAATACCCTTGACAACGAATGCTCACGAAAAAATTAGCTTGTTAGATTTACCCTGCCACCCAGCCAGGCAGCCTTCCGTACGCATTTTTCTTAAAAATTAGCTAGATTTAAACATTCACCCAGTAAGTCGACCTTCATCTGGACTGTGTGGCCGTGTAAATTATAAGATTTTCTGATTTATAAGAAAAATGCGCGCGGGAGGCCGCTTGACTGGATAGCAGATTAAATCTTACATAGTACTTTTTTCATGCTGTTTATTAAAAACGTAAATAAGACAGTTTTTAAACACATTTTAACACTTTACTATGATATAGTTATTTTTCGGCTATCAGCAATGATATTAGTTGACAGTGTTGAAGCTGTTATTGAGTTTGAGAGGCACATATGCATTTTTTGGATTTGAATATTGATCATTTTCAACGGAAATAGTCTTTAGTCACCGCATTGAATATAATTAAAAAAATAAAAATTTGATTTGATCATATTTCAGGAACAGGATCAGCTGGGATTTTTGTGCATTTTCATCATAGCTCTCATGTTGCCTGTTTCAGAGTTCTTTATCTTGAAAAATCAAAGTCTGAGCGCTATGATGAAAGTATTCTTTCCCATTTCTGATATATTACTATAAAACATATATCTTCCAATTACAGGCTATCCGGTTTGGAAAGGTACGCTTTTCATTACGTAATACGTGTGCCAATGATTACATTTTTCAAATTTTCTTGGTTGCAGCTTGTGACAGCCCCCAAATTAAAAATTTAATATTACAACTGCAGAACATTCCTTCGTTTGACCTGATAAAAACTGTTCTCGAAAAATTACAAATCACAAACGGTGCACATCGGAAGCGGGCTGAAATATTGAAAGATGTAGTCTCCAGCATTGACACCCAAAGTATAAAAGAAATCATTCCAGGAAACAGTTTTGAGATCAATTGCGAAATGAGCGTAAGCACATTAGCTGAAAATCTCTATTCTGGACTACCAACATTTACCAAAACCACAAGATGCTCTGAAAATTGTAGAAACTCTTAATCAAGAAATAGAAAAAATTTCTTTATTTTTACCGTTGACGTAGTCTGCAATGAAAAACTGTACAAAAGTCTGTTTGATGTAAAAGAGAAGAAGTGTAATTCTTCTGGATGTCCCATAATCGTAAAAAGTGCCTACACGGGAAGCGGTATGTTTATCTTTTTATGAATAAAAATATTCCTTGTTTTTCTTTTAGAAATTAAACAAATATTTAGAGGTAGGCTACGGTCACTGTCTTTAGGGAAATTTTATTTAACCTTTTTTTTTATTATTCGCCTTCCTATTTGGCATTCAAACCCGACTGGGATTACTGATAACACAGCTCCACAAAAAAAAAGTTGTCTACCCCAGGAACGAGAATAGGCTTACCCTACGTTTTTGGGGTCGCTGAAACCGAATCCGGGGTCCGTTTAGCTCCATCATGTCAGATTTCATCCCTAACCTCAAAAAACGTAAAAATCGCTGTTTTCAGGTGAAACATGATTCGTACCTATGAAAAGTGGCCATATCCTATGTTTTTGAGGTCGCTGAGTACGAATCCGGAGTCATTGTGGCTCTATGACGTCACGCTTCGCCCCTAACCTAAAAAAAGACGGTGAATTCTTAATTTTATGTAAAACATGTATTTTTTCAATGCAAAGTGGTCATATCCTATGTTTTCGAGGTTGCTGATTACGAATTCAGAGTTTGTGTGGTTCTATGACGTCACACTTTGTCCCTAACCTAAAAAAAAACAGTTTATTGGTAATTTTATGTAAAACATTTATTTTTTCAATGCAAAGTGGTCATATCCTATGTTTTCGAGGTCGCTGGGTACGAATTCGGAGCCCTTGTTTTTCTACGATATAAAATTCCATCCCTAACCTAAAAAAACGGCAATTTTCGGTAATCTTATGTGAAACATGTATTTTTTCAATGCAAAGTGGCTATATCCTAGGTTTTCTAGGTTCCTGAGTACAAACCCTGAGTCAGTTCGTTACCACTCGTCCGAACGAACCAGCCATTCGCACGTTCTCGCACTGCATAATTGTATGTTTGGATATCAGATCATGCATGCATTTTTTTTATGTTCTCTCAGTATGATCTTGTTGCTTGAACGAGTGACGAAATCCTGCTACTCCGACAGATTCTGTGAACGATGACGACTGCCCTGAAAGGGGATGTGTAGAATGAATTGTATTACTATCTGTTGGAGTAAAGAGCCCAGTAGGAGCGTACTCGAGCGTACTGCCTTGCAGGGGGCATTAGGGTGTGAGAATGAAACCGTAGTGTGTCCGCCGACGAGTTGACTTTGTCCTCGTCAAAGTCGGAAAGCCCTCATACTTAGCCCTAGAGAGGTATGAGGCTTATCACTTCCAGGACGGAAGACTCACCTGCAATCGACCGCTGACATTTCTGTCAACGCCATCAACTGATTTTCGACTAGCTTTCAATTTTCGCTGGACGAGGAATCGGACTAGTGGCGAGTCTGGTCTGTTGGGTTAAGATTTTTTCCGAAGTTACGCATCAAAGTTTAAAGGCTGCGGGACCGTGGTAACGAATGGACTCAGGATTTGTACTCAGGAACCTAGAAAACATAGGATATGGCCTCTTTGCATTGCAAAAATACATGTTTCACATAAGATCACCAAAATTTACCGTTTTTTTTAGGTTAGGGACGGAATTTAATGTCATAGAAAAACAAGGACTCCGAATTCGTACTCAGCGACCACGAAAACATAGGATATGACCACTTTGCATTTAAAAAATACATGTTTTACATAAAATTACCAATGAACTCCCTCGTGAAAAGAAAGACCAACTTAAGACTACAGTGTAGGCAGGTATAGGACTGTCTGAAAGTGATCTGAAAGTGATCTTTTCTGGTCCCCAGAAGACCACGGTCCTTTTGTCCCAGCCAGCAGTTTCAACTGCTGTCTGTTGACACAGACAGCTATCCTTATTTCCGAGGGAGAGAGAGAGAGATAGAGTGGTGTCTATTTCAGCGCCCTAAAAATGTTGCAGGTATAGGCTGAAGGGTACAGACCAGAAAAAGACCGAACGTGGTTTGAAACTGATCTTAGAGTGGTTTGTAGTTGATCTTTCTTTTCACGAGGGCTGGTTTTTTTTTTAGTTTAGGGACAAAGTGTGACGTCATAGAATCCACAACAACTCCAAATTCATAATCAGCAACCTCGAAAACATAGGTTATGACCACTTTGCATTGAAAAAATACATATTTACATCAAATTACCAATTCACAGTCTTTTGTGAGGTTATGGATGAAGCGCGACATCATATAACCACAATGACTCCGGATTCGTACTCAGCGACCTCGAAAACATAGGATATGATCTCTTTTCATAAGTACGAATCATATTTTACCTGAAAACAGCGATTTTTATGTTTTTTTAGGTTAGGGACGAAATCTGACGTGATGGAGCCAAACGGACCCCGGATTCGGATTCAGCGACCCCAAAAACGTAGGGTTAGCCTATTCTGGTTTCTGGGGTAGACAACTTTTTTTTTGTGGAGCTGTGTAATGCACTACAAGGATAATATACTTAGGCGATACATTTTTCAGAAAATAACCTCGAGCAGCCTTTAATTATTTTTTTTTATTAAAAAAAAGTTGGAGCAAATTAGACAATCTTTTATTATAAATAACATATTTTCGTATTTTTCAGCTTCTTTTCTCTTCATTGAAGTAGCTCATAATGCAATTATGACTGAAGTCACAATAGCAGACATACAGAAAAGTATTCCTGATCCTGTAAGACCTGAGGATACATATAAACTTATTGAGATCGTCCGTTTCATTGGTACCAGTGGATTTCCAGGTCATTATGTGGCACTGTGTCCGCGACAAAACCTGTGGTTCCAGTACGACGACTTGCATCCAAAAGATACCGAAAAATGGCATGAAACCTTCAAGTTTGTTCCACAGTTATTAATATATAATCGGTCTTAATCTTCTTGGACACAACAACTTAATAAAAGTACAATTTTGACTAAAAGTGTTAAAAGAATTACCATTTTTCAAAATTTTGGAATGGATGCCATATCTTAAAGGCCATATCTAATTTTTTTCTAAATTACATTGTCTTGAAACGTTTACAAATCTGCGTTGAATTCTTATGAACATTCCGTTGGGAACTATCTGTAAAAAAACAACGTCTTTACAAGGTTGGTGAACTTCCACAAATTTGGTAGAGCTGAACTTGACGAAAAAAAAAAACCTAAAAAATTTAGTTGACGTATTTGATATTCAAAAATACATGATCTACATGATTTTCAGTAAAAATTGTAGAATGCTAACTTCCAAATGAGACCTAGAAGCTTAAAAAATGTTGAATAATTTCTGAAATACTGGTCATGCAAAGAGTTACAGAAAACCCCTGTTTTTAAGCTTTTAGCTCAGACTTTGTTTTAAAGCTAAGCTACTTATTATACCAAAAATTAAGCTCTATTATATGCTACCCAATATTTAAAATATTTCGTTCTGAGGGACTCTATACCAAAAAAGTGTTATATGAAGTATAATATAAACCGTTCCTTAGTTACATTACGCGCAACTTGATATTTAAAGTATTTCGGTGTAAGGGACTTTATATCAAAAAGGTGT
>CAKNWW010332933.1:0-15377 GCA_932074435.1 Andricus kollari
ATATATATATACATTGCTGAGCTTGAGTTACAGTAAATTAACAACGAATCCTTCTAAACTGGTGGCTAGTTTTCCCGGTTAAAAGTCAACAACCTCTACAGTAAGTAATTTTTTATAAATATTTGTAAAATGAAAAAAATTCATATAGTCTGGAACCTGGATTTCCATAAACTGGATTTGGGCGTTCCTAGAAATGCTATCCTCAACAATTTGGTGATGAGGAGAGCCGCGGGACCGGGAGAGAGGCGGTGATCAGTCAAGCGTGACAAACAGCATGAGGGCCGCACGTGCTCTCAGCGCGTTAGTTGCATCAAGATGGGTCGTGCGTCCAAATCCAACATAAATTATTCATGTCGCCTTGTCTTTTTACGTTCGGAGTCCCCGGATTCGTGCCAAAGGCCACTGCGGGCCATGCCGGAAACCGTGCACAAATCCGGGTTCCAGTGCATGTATTTTTGAAAATGAAGAAAGGGGAATGGTGAAATGACGAACTCACAGCTATCGTTTTTTTTATTTTATTGCATAAGACGTAGATATTATAGGTATCCAGGGAATAATCTCTGATATATTATTTATATTTTTTATAATTCTAATAAACATGAACAATAATAAATATAATGTTTACAAGAAACATAGGAAGTCTGCGTCTAATGAGGCTGCGTCGTTTAAAATAGCGCATCTATTATATAGCATCCCCGAAACAAGCATAATTCTTGACATATTATTTTCTTTTAATTCTCCCTTTTTGATTTCTTATGATATTGACCGGTGATATTGTTTTCATTTGTCTTAACCTCCTGCTGTACACTGCGAAATACGAGATACAATTTTTCCTCGATAATTGTTATCGCAACCAATTTCATGCAACGTTTCATCAGATCTCGATGAAAACCTAATGCACCCCTGAATGGCAATCACCGAGGACTAATCACACTCTACATTCTGCCTCCTTTATCATTTTTCTCTCATTCTTTCATTCTTTTTACCTACGTTTCCCCTACGATAATAATACGAATCTCACCTCTTTTTGTCTCAGATATTCATAGCTCACAAGTCCGTACTGAAGGACAGAAAGTGGAAAAACATCACTGAAAATATAGTAACAAAACATAGCAATTTATATTATTAGAATTAGGCAGTCGGAATTTACGATTTCAACTAATTTTTATAATTCAGCTTCAACGCACTGGATACTTCAGACTTCAAAAAGTAATGACAATAATTTGAAATTTTGTGAACATGAGATTTGAGATGTAAAGTGAAAATATATCATTAATCCACTTTCGATCCATTTCTGCACTTCTTTCGATAAATATCAATAATTACAACATCGCAAATCGACGCTTATATTTTACAACACGTTCCAGCTATTTACACTGCGTTGTTTTTTCTTTTCCCTACTCCTGCTTTCAATATATTTATGCATACACGTGCCATTAACAATTACGCACTTTCGACATTCACTTTCTCACCCTACAGACCACACGACGCCAGTTAAAAGCGAGAATAATTTGGACATTACAAGCCTACTATAGCAAATACAGGGAGCTCGAAAAGCCTTCGTTATATTTCCATTGCTCACTAAAAAAAATGTTACTCTTTTCTGATATCAGTGTATTGACTTAAATCATTTTTCCACAATTTAGTCAATTTTGTTTATAAGGAAGATTTTTAATTCACATATTCCCTGAATTTCCCAGCAACCTGAGAGGAACCTATTATCCTATAATACAGACGCTGAAAATGGTAGTAAATATATAGGAATTAATTGAGGAAAACCTTTTTCGAAAGATAATGATTACTTAATCCCTGCTTGCACACAAATGTGTATACGCGGAATGAAAAATTGCACCCATGTAAATCAGTCCGTAGAATTATTTCGTTGGAGACTTTGGATGTCCTCAGACTCAAAATCCACCGCATTCTCCGTAGTATACCTTAAGGAAAAAATCGAAACTTTCATATTCAAAGTTTTTGGAAGGCCATGAAATTGCAGTTTTAATCTATGAATCACATGTTTAAATTAAATAAAACTGGTCTCTGACCGTTTCTCAGCACCAAGGAGTAAACTACTTCTGTGATTGATACATACGTTAAAGGTTCTTGCCATCAGAATTTCAATCAATAATCTAATTATAGTGCGATTCCAATTTTAAATTCATCTCTAAATAGATTTCAGTGAAAAAATGTAAAGTTTGACATAAAGATTGCCTACAATTAAAATTTTTCCTTTTACATACAACTTTTCCAAATTTTAAATTGTTAAAAAATGTATCACGTTAAACTGAGTAAAAAGATAAGAAAAGAAAATTAAAAATCTTACAAGTTTAATATTTTCGAAATTAAATGTTGACAATTTTAAAAGCATTGTTTAGTACATTTAATCTTTTAAAATGGAATCAATTATCAATTTCCATCAACTTTAAATTTTTAACTAACGAGTATAAAATATATCAACTTAAAATTTTAGCGATTAAGAAAAACCAATTTGAAATTAGAAACATTAAAAATTTAACTATTTGAAACGAAACCGTTCTTAATTCAATGATCTAAAATTTTAATTGTTCAAGATTGAAACATAAACAGATGTGTTAAAAATATAAATTTATAATCAATCACGATTGAATAAACTAAATAAAGTTTATGTGCTCGATAATGAACAATATAATAATATGGAAATTCAAACTATTGCTCTCAAGAAGATTTTTCGATTTTTGTCTTTAGAACTGCATATTTTCAATTAAAGTAATATTGCAAAATTTTAAGTTATGGCGCTTGAAAAAGTTTTTATTTTATGCTTGAAAAGCTAAACAATTTCAAATGTTGACATTTGTCAAATGAAACGATCAACTTAGAACAATGTCAAATAGAAAATTGTTAAAATAAAACAATTTTACTTTGAAGAGTTTACAGTTTAATGTTTTTAACCTACCGCCTTTAAGAATTGAAACATCTCAAACTTTTCATGTTTTAAATTGAAAATATTAGTGTTATATGATGATATCGTAATAAAAAATCATTCTGAATATAGTCCAATCATTCTCTAATTTGGAACGCTGCCAATGGAATATATCAATATTTAAACCCTTTAAAATGCCTTATATTAATATTTCAACATTTTTATGAAGAAATTTGGTTAATTTAGACATTTTTAAACACTTTTGAATTTATATCAAATTTAATATTTTACCAATTTAAAACTATTAATTTACATCATTGTTCAATTTCGAAAATTTTAAATTTAGTCATTGGAATCTTACGTGTTGAATTCAAAAATAATTTTTACTTGCATTAATTTGCAATTATATTCACTTGTACGATAATTTATTGTGTACCAAAATTCAAATCTATGAACCCCTGGATCTGCTTTTAACTTCTATGAAAATAAATACATATTGTTAATAATACATTTGTACGAAATGTTTAATAATTAATATAGCACAACCTGAGAATATATATATTTTTCAAATCATGGCCTTCCATATTGTCGCCATTAGAATCATCTAGTTCCCTATTTTGCTAACAGATAACATTTAATCTTCAAAGCGCTATTTGATACACATATCATTATCGAGAGAATAATCGTTATAACATATTCATTATTTTATTTTATAAACGCACAAAGTGCTGAAAACATTTGGCTGCGTTATTTGAGTCAAAGCGATGGGATGTGCGTCTACATTTTATCACCATTAGGTGCCAAAATTGATCCCACCTACACACCCCTGAGCTGCCACAATATTTATTTAGAGATTCAACTTTATGGAGTTTTGCAGAACATTTTCATATTAATATTTTTATTTAGTATTTCACGATCGGTCTACTATATTTTTCAAATTCTATAGTTTACGATTGATCTCAAATTGGTTAATTATCTCTGAATTAGTGACCAATTTTGTCCATTTATCCATTATTGACAGATGGCATTTTCCAAAGAAGACAATATATATTATTTTTAATACTTATTTATATCGTGTACAAGTCGCCCATCCTTTCGCAGGAGTCAGTTCGAGTTTTTTTTTTTAATATTGCACTATTTCAGAATATATGAGTAACAAGATTTTACGGTTAATAATTTAAGGAATTATTTTTTACGTTCGCAAAAATAGACTTTCAAAACGCAAATGATACGCTCGTTAAAATTTCAACAACAAAATAATCTATGAAATGCAAATGATCTTTTTGGGAAAAATTGATGTTTTTTTTGTGTCTGTGGTAGGAGAATAAGGTATAATTGAATATAAAGTAACATCAGATGGAGAGGTTTTACAAGATTTCAGTGAATCTTAACAGGTGCAACGTTATGGATTGCTCAGTCTAAATTCTAAATCAAGACATTATGAATGTATGTTACAGTGCATCTTAATGAATCCTCACGTCAAAGGTAACGGAAATCTCAATTGAGGCTCGATTATTCGAAGTGTACATAATACGACGTCAAAGCGATATTCAGGAATATATAATTACAAGCTGGTTAATTAACGAGAATCTCAACTTAGTCGACAAAATACCTGTATTTTCTAATTCATAATTTTCCAATCAATTTTTATCAATCATAATAACCAAGTATATATTTAATATTTATATAATACTTAAAATTCAAGAGAAGGTCGAATAATGATTTACAACTTTCTAAGTTAACTTACTGAATTATTTGATTATAATAAATTCGGATTTGGTAGCTCTATTTGATTTGATCAAAAGGATACATATTACACATACTTATACAAACAAATATACATTTAAATATTTAATAAAATTTTATTTCTTCTTTAAAATATTTTTTAAATTCGTTTTTTAATCATTACTTGAATTCAAGCATAAATCTATAGTAGAGATGGAACTCGTTTAATAAAAATGTCTGATATCTCTTAAAATTAATTATATTTACTTTAAGAACTATTAGCATTAAAATAATTTACGCGAATGAATTATTAAATATCACAAACACGGAAATATTGAAAATTATAAATATATTTATGTGAGAACTGACTCCGGATGGCGCTTTTTTCATTTATTCTTACTACGTGCTCTCTCCAGGGGCATTTTTTTAATTACTTCATTATTTAATAATTTTATTATCGTAGTTGTTTATCCAGTGTCACCTGCCATTGCTTGACAATGGTGTCCATGAACCTGAATCAGTATAGTATCTGTCTTTTGTGTCGTAATCAAGCTACTTTTTTGGTCCAGTCGTGACTTTTTGTGCGAATGCTATTTTAATTTCAGTTGTAACACTATATTTCCTAACTCAAATGAATTTCTCTAGATATCAATGGAATTAACTTTAATTTTAGACTGAATTTAATTTAAACTGAATTTAAAGGACTTTGATTTAACGTCAACTTCCTGAAAGTATACCGCCTTAAATTTGGACGAATTCTTGGTTTCAGTTAAAATAATTTTTCTTTTAGTTGAATTCAGTTCAATTCGTCACATCTCGAGTTTCGCTTTAAATTGCCCGAAAAAATTTCCGTCGACTACCTCTTTAACTCGCTTAAATACTTCTTGAATTTCTTTTTATTCTGGGGAATTCAGTGAAATTTATGAAAATTAAACTAAATTTACGGTAAGTTCATTTAGAATGAATTTTTCTCATAATTACAGAAAATTCTACTGAATTTAAAGAAACTTCGACTCCAGTAAATTCGAATACTTTCAATGTGAATCCAAATACATAATTGTATCAAAATCAAATATAAATTGAATTGGATTCAAAACGATGTAATGTAACTGAATTAAAAATGTACAACGAGTGAAGTAAATACAATATTGAATTGAACATAATTCAAGTAAATTAAATAGAGATTCAACTGAATTATTTTTAGTTAAAATACAAATTGATGAATTAGAAGTGAACTGTACTGAATTGAAATCAATTCGACTAAATATTAATGAATTCAAATTAATTGTGATAAATTTGACTGGAATTAATATTCCACTAACTTCAAATGAATTCTACTAAGTAAAAGTGAATCAAACTAATTCCAAGATGACTTTATTTCGGTATATTCACAGTTTGAATTTAAGAGGCAGTCAAGTAATTAAGGAGGAATTCAGTAAATTCATCAGAATTGATTTGAATTTAGTCGAATTCTTTACATTCATTTTAATTCACGTTGGTTTGAGTTGAGTTGACTTGAATGATTCTTAAATTCAAACTGCGAATGTAGTAGAATAAAATTATCTGCAAACTAAAGTCGGATTCAAAAGTCCTGACACCTGGCTTTGAAACTTTATTACTCTACGAGAAAAAATTCAAAGATAGAAATATTCTTCAACATTATGCGTGTAAAACTATGTCAGCTTGATTTTCGTCAAAAATTTTTTGACTTTCCTGTGACACAAAATGTGTGAAAAACAGGAGAAATTACCCTCAACATTCACGTTCAAAAATTGTTACCAGAAATTTGAAAAAATTCATGAGTATTCAGTAACATGTACTTAACACATAGCAATTTGTTTTACTTCAATTTAATGATTATTTTAATTAGTAGAGCTAAAAATGTAAAAAATAATTATCTCGTCTCTGGATAGAGATTTGAAGCTGAAATCTAGCTTGAAATATTCTTCTCGATTCAGCGGTTTTATCTCAAAAGTTTACCGTTCAATAAAAATTATTAATGTCTGAATTAAAAGCGTAATGAGTAATGAGCGTAATGAGCGTAATGAGTTTCAATACTGGAAAACTCGTATTGAAAAAACGTCCTTTCTCAGCATTGTCCAATTTAAGCGTGAAAGAGCCCCCTTCCAAAAAAAAGGGCTGAGCTCCCAGTAGCCATAGGCGCAGGCTGAATCTCCTCTTCACTGTACATGAGAAATTACGAATTTTCAAAGCGTCATTCAGCCCTTAAATTTCAAATTGTTCAAACTTCTAGTCTAATTAAGCAATGTTTATTGGAAAATTTTCAAAAGTTTATTATTATTATTATATAAAAAACCAATTGTAATATTTTAAACAATTTTTATTTGTTTAAACTATGTTTTCATTCCATAGTAATGTAAAGGTATTATTTTTTTCAAATTTTTTAACGTCTTTAAACAATCATTATTTGTTTGAACAATTTGTTCCCTTTGCAAATCGTGTAAAGTTTTCATCTTTCGTGAAATTTATGAAATTTATAACATTTATCCCGAAAGATGAAAACTTTACACGATTTGCCGAAGGAATAAATTGTTCAAACAAACAATAATTGTTTAAAGATTTTAAAAAATTTTGAGAATAAAATAATACCTTTACATTATTGTGGAAGGATAACATAGTTCAAACAAATAAAAATTGTTAAAAAAATTACCATTGTTTTTTTATATGATAATAATAATAAGCTTTTAAAATTTTTCCCATAAACATTGATTAATTAAACTAGACGCTTAAACAATTTGAAATTTAAGGGCTGAATGACGCTTTGAAAATTCGTAATGTCTCATGTACAGTGAAGAGGAAATTCAGCCTACGCCTATGGCTACCGGGAGCTCGGCTATTTTTTTTTGAAGGGGGCTCTTTCACGCTTAAATTGGACAATGCTGAGAAATGACGTTTTTTCAATACGAGTTTTCCAGTATTGAAACTCATTAAGATCAAAATTATTAGGACGCTTTCAATTAAGACATTAATAATTTTTATTGACCGGTAAACTTTTGAGATGAAACCGCTGAATCGAGAAGAATCTTTTATGCTAGAGTTCAGCTTCAAATCTCTGTCCAGAGCCAAGATAATTATTTTTTTACATTTTTAGCTCTACTAATTAAAATAATCCATAAATTTAAGTCAAACAAATCGCCATGTGTTAAGTACATGTTACTGAATACTCATGCATTTTTTCAAATTTCTGGTATCAATTTTTTAACCTGTGGAGGCCTTCAGAGTTGACGTAGTGAAAGTTGAGGGTCATTTCTCCTGTTTTTTCACACATTTTGTGTCACAGGAAAGTCAAAACATTTTTGACGAAAATCTAACTGACATCGCTTTACGCGGATAATGTTAAAGAATATTTCTGTCTTTGACTCAACATTCTGCAATTTTTTCTCGCCGAGTAATAAAGCTTCAAAGCCAGGTGTCAGGACTTTTGAATCCGACTTTAGTATAGTTCATTTTGATTCACTAAAATATTCATTTTAGTCGAATTTATTAGAATTCAGTCGAATTTTGTAGAATTCAGTCGAATTTTTTAGAATTCAGAATAATTTATTAGAATTCAGTCAAATTTATTAGAATTCAGTCAAATTCGTAGAATTTCAGTTAAGTTCATTAAAACCTACTTTGAATTCATCAATTTGATTACACTGAAAGCAATATAGTTAAACCTGTGATTAATTTACTTAAATTATTTTTGAATTCTGTTTCACTTGACTTTACACTTTTATTTCAGTGGAATCAAAACGCTTTTAATGTAAATTAGTTCAATTTGATTTCGATAGAATTGATTTGAATTAACTGTGAATTTAGTGGGAATCAGATTGAATTCAGTTGATTCAATTTGAATTCCGTGAAATTTATATAAAATTCAGTTGCATTCACCTTCAGTTTGGGTGAATTAACTTTGGAATTCAGCATAATTGGAACGCAATGGAATTCATTTCGAATGAAGTGTAATTTATTTTGAATTTAATTATAATTCACTTGATAATTGACTTAATTTTCATTTAAATTTAATTGAATTTTAGACAAACTCATTTCGCGTTTATTTGAATTCAGTTGATTTGGTTTCATCACTATTTCAGTTGAGTTGATTTGAATTCGCTAAACGTAATTTAGGTGAATTCTTGTCATTATAAATTCAGTTTGAATTAAGTTCAATTCATTTTGAATTAAATGGTTTTAACTGCAAATTCAGTTTGATTTTAAATTCTTTTCTACAGTACAAAAAATCATATTTTGTTCTTTTTATAAGAAAAATCCAAAACCTTATTTTCACCTCAAATACGCACTAATTTAAAATTTCGTTGAATTAAATAAACAATATATAGTTGTTTGTGTTCGAAAGTCAAAGTGTTCACGTACTTATTCCTAAGATTTTCAATATTTGAGTGTTTGGCTAAGGAAATCGATAGTCGATCTATTCATTATCAGCTAATATTACATTTCGTATGGAATAAAAAGCCGATCTATTTTCCATATGGAAGAAGTCAAATTCTTCATTTCCATTTCAATTTTTTCGGCAAATCGAATCAAGAGACAAAACTTTCTCAGTAAATTCGATATTCTGAGCGAGTTTTGCGTTATTGACAGTGATCATTCTTTATCAATAATCCTATCAGTATACTGAATTACATATTATAATTCACAATAGACTAATTTCAGCAACTAGACAATTTTAACAGTACAAAGTGTGTGCGTATGTGGCCTTGAAAGGACTGGTGTTGACATTTGGCAGTATATAATCGAATATATCGTTTCTTCATCTATTTTCTCATTTCCACAAGTTTTCTCTATTCACAGAAAACATTTTCCATTATTTACACCCCTTCTTAAGTTAGACGAAGATTTATTTAAGAAGTGTTCTGTTTATATATTTACATGAAAAAATTATTAAATACTTTTTGATGGATTTTATAATCTGAATTCCTGTATCTGAATCAAAGTACCATTATTCCATGTATGCTCTTGATAGTTTTTGCCTTTCTCGTTAACTGTTGGTACAATTGGATTTTTAATTCTACTCCTAATAATCAATATAACTCGATTTTTTTTGCCTTGCAATATCACTACATTAAAGTGTATATAATGAACACTAGTTTACGGAAATTTTGCTAACTTTAAGAATTAATTTTAACACTATGATAATAATAGTCTTTGTCTAGTTTCCAAGTCTCATCTGTGATGGGAAAAATTGCATAATTTTCAGTTTAATATACACTTTTAATGATAGTCAAATAGAAATGCAAAACAAAATCAAAAGAAACAAAATAAAATAATCAGACATAATAAGAGTATAGGAAGCTTTTCAGGAAGGAATCAACTAAGTAAAAGAAAAATTATTTCGAAATAATAGTTTTTATTAAAATAATAATCAACAATAACATGCTACCCTCTTTCTCAGTAATTAAGCCTAAGGAGACGAAACCTCATTTTTGGATTTATATATTTTTTTCAATCAGAAACTTTGGACGACAATATTAAATGCGACGTTCTATTTTTTTTGTTTGGCTTGACTATATGTAATATTAACTCTAAATGTAATTATTTCTTCGTGGAAGGACAAAAGCGTCCATCCCTGTTTTTTAATAATAAAAAAACTTTTGGTAAAATCCACGTTGCCGCCTCCAGAAATACTTCATGTCAGAAAAAATGTTTTTGTACTTTCTGTATTGGTTTGCATGTAATCAAAAGTCTCATCAGTATATAATTAAACGCTTATTTATACAAATAATTATGTTTCAATTTAAGTTAAGAGTTTTTGTTTACTTTTACTGCAGGACAAATTCAATACGAGGCTTGAATTATATACAAAAGGAATGCTTAATTGAATTTGATTTCAAAGCCCAACACGTTCATTTTTTTAATATAATTTTCATATTTCTTAACAAAGGACTCGCAATATAGAAGCAATAAACAGTAAGTTTAATAATTAATATGAATACGAAGCGAAAACGTGGTCGACAGTTCTTCAGTCTTGATAATAAAAAACATCCAAAAGATCGAATAAAGAATCGATCGTGGAAGCTCAAACGGTAATTAGATCCTGAATAATAACAGTTTTGGTACAGAATTTTATTGAGCCTATGGAAACGTGAAAAATTTCACACGATTAAAAAATCGTCCTTATCGTTTACTTCATTCAAAAAGTCCTTAATCAATCTGGAAACTCTTATCGAACTCTAAATTAAATGCTTAGCATTAATCGTGAGTCTAATATAAGACCAACTTCACGATTCTCGAAGTGTGCTCAAGTTCGTGAGTCCGAGAATTGTTCTATCTCTATTTTTAGAAAATGTCATAAATAAAATTTGTTCTCAAAAGTTCGTTAAAAATCACATTTTTCGAGCAATTTCGTTAATAGGGTATATATTTAGTAGATACGGTGCATCGTCGTTGATTAGTGAAAAAATTCGGTACTTACCTTCGTACCATCGAACTTCGCAAGCAGCCAAATCTAAATGTAATACTTTCAACTAACTAACTCAGTGTCTTTAAATTAATTAAATTAACTCCAGTTCAAACATCCCCCTTGTCAGAAAATATTTTGGGATTCGAGTATATCAAAGAATGAATCGGTAAATACGCTAAATTATCACACCGATAAGATCGGATTCACCACAGACATGCTGCGATTCAAACTTCCAGTCTTGCTGGAGAGAATATCTAATTACTATATAAGTTCCCTTGTTGAATTTGAGTTACATTTTTCATAAGCTGAGAAAAACTTTCCTTTCTGAAACTTAAAAGTTTGTATTTCGCGCCTTTCACTGCTGACCGCTAGATGGCTTAGCCGCTAAAGCTTCTCACACACAAAGCAGATTTTTTCTCAGCGTAGTCTGTTAGATATTCAATCTATTTTATCATTCTTAACCGATTGCCCAAGCGAATTGAAACCTATTTTTAATCGATCGTTAATCGATGTTCCGACCGATTTTTCACAAACTTTTAACAGATTATAATTCTTCTGAGAGAGCAATTGGTGCCCTAGATCCAGCTTTCATGTCCTTAACGCCGATTCCAATGTCGTCAACCGGCATAGGGGCGAGTTTGAGTTGATTACCGTTGATTTTTATATCGTTCACAGAATGCGAGCGACCGTGCAACGCAAGTAGTTTCGTTGCGCTAGAATTAGTCTTTGAGGTCGAACTGGTAGTGAAATTAGAATTCGGACTCGGTTCACGGTGCTTGGTGTTCGACTTAAGGTTGGAATTCGAATTGGCAGTGGAGACTGGAATCAGGGTTGAAGTCAAAGTTGGGTTAGGAATGGACTTTGACCTCGGCTTTGGTTTAGAATTGTTAGCGTTAACGGAATTTAGGTTCGCGTTATGACTGGAATTGTTTTCTAAATCGTGATTTCTCTCGGTCGGATTCGACGAGTTTACGTTCGTCATATTGCTGGTTGCAAGACTCGTCAGTTGATTGGCGGAATGCGAGCGGATTGCGTGGCTACCCAACTTGTCGCGCAGCGCCATCTGGTAGGCCACCTCGAAAGCCTGACCGAGGGTAAGAATCACTTCTGTTGCTTGATCCTGTAACACAAAGATCAAACAGCTTTTAAAATAATTTTATAAGCAAGACCTTGAAATTGAGGTGTCGATGAAAATTTTAATTATATTTTAATTCTATGTCGTTAATTACCATAGTCGGCACGCAAAATACGTGACAAAAGTGGGTACGACTTGCGTGATCTTTGGTGATGTAGGCAAAGTGCGTGAGGTCATCAGCGTCCTGACAAGCGCAATGGATATTGCGAATCTCGTGCTCGCAAATTGGTTCCTATCAAAGGTAAAAGACGACTTTAAATATCTTTCTGTCAAATTCTTGAACAATACTACTTCCTTCACTTATTACACAATCTGATATTTACATTAAAGAGGGTTTTTTTCTTACATTGTTCTGTGTGTTCAGAAAGCGAACGCCGCGGTAGGAAATGGCCAAGCTAATGTCGGGAGTGACCCTCGGATCTCGACAGGTCTTCTTCAATTTCTGTATCGACTTTTTCGTCGATTCTGTCCCTCTCAGCTCCTTCACCACGGTCGATCCCAAGTACTGTTAAAATTAAACAATTAAAATACTTAGAATCTCTTATAGTACAGTAGCAGTACTTTAGAATTAAAAGTTGACTTACGTTGGCGACATACGTGACGCAGCCGGTGACTAGATCTTTGGGATGATGCCTCCATTGTGTTTTAAGGGTGGATGGGACGCCAAAAAGAAGTTCAGAGGGCGCTCTAATTTCGAGCTGTTCTGGAGCAGAAATTGCTCCGTTGTGCGAACTTGGCCTTTTAGGAGGCTGAGGAGCTGGTCGGTTCTTCCTATGCCTCAAGGTTCCAGTGTTCGTCGAATTCGTACCAGCTACCGTTACGTTTCCAACCCCCTGTGGAGCTTCTGGCAGTTTTTCTCGAATTTCCTCCTTCAGCTGTTGAATGTTCGTTTTCTAGGCAAAAAATAGTAGGTCGAACCGTTTTCAAAAATATTCGAAAGCTTCACTGTAGTTCAGTATTCAACTAAGCATGAGCCAAATGACTCGCAAAGATGAAATCCATCATCTGACTATCATATGAATAGCAAGTGTAAAAATATCTGGGCTTATTCCAACCATAAAAATTTCGCTTCTTAATGGAACCACTGTACACCTGTCTGTTCATTTCCACAAAATGAACTGGAAGAAAGTATTTTATGTAAAGAAATATGACCGGTTCAGTAGGCGACTGTTTTATTATTTTTTTTTTTAAGAGTCAAGCGTAATCCGATCTCGAGGTCACCTCACTATGAAATACTTTCGAGAAACCATATAGTGTCAGGTAGAAATAGTTCGAATAGTTTTAGAAAGTCCAGCAACGAATGCCCGTTTTTATCGCTTTGGGAACACAACATGACTGAACAAATTAATTACTACGGGAATTGTTTTTGTCGATAGAGGGAATCAGAAGGTGATTACGATCAACGTTGTAATTTCAGAGGGAATCAGTTGTCTCGAAAGTAGGAGGGTGGAGTCGAAGGGTGATTCTGTTAGTAGCTGTCTGACAAGAGGTGTTTCACCGACAACAATGCGTTTCAAGGGTGCCAGACTGAAACTCACACGTCATTATATCCCTTAAATCCTCCTCCACTCGACCAATCGTTTCAACTCTTTCCCGTTCGATCTCATCCGGCATATAATGTAAATATTTCGGCTAATTGGAGTCTCGCTATTGTCCAATTGCAACACTTCACGGGGCTTTTCGCTCTTTTCAGTCACGCCATTCGTGCGGTAAATGATAATTTATCTTTTTATTTTGTCACCCGTATCGCTTTCGAAGCAAGCGAGATCTGTAATTTGAACGTTCAATTAACGTAGTTACTGATAATTACGAAGAGAAGGTGGTGATCCTCTTAGAGCAGGAGGACTTTTTTGGCAATACAATTAGCTTTTTATAGAGAGTTGTTATTTTTTGAACATATTTAGTACTTACCAGAGTGTTGAGATCTTTGTTAAGGTCATCTAAGTTGGCTCCGTTTCCATTTCGCACTTGGGTCCTCGGACTATGTCCGCTTACCGATGCAAGAATCCTCTTCCGGTGTGCGGGTTTTTGAATTTCTAAAACAGCTGCCAATTCGACCTCCCAGACCCGTCGAACACGATCCATGTCTGTGTACAGGTGCTTTTTGAAAGTATCCGCGTAACTATCCAGATGGATACCCTTCAACCAATCCTCTACCGATTGACCATGGAGGGTTACTCGTTTCTCAACGCGATTGTGCAGTAGACCAGCAGCATCCATTATCACAGCCCTTTCCTGGTCACTCGTTATGCCCATGTCCTTCAAGTCCGTTTCATCCAAAACTCCATTCTAAGAAAAAATAGGTATATTATTCATTTGGCTTTGGATACATATTGCTGACGATGGGTATTAATTTGGCGACAAATAAATAACTGCTGGATACAATTTCAAAATTACTTACTATAAATTCTAGATCGTCAAATCCATAATTAACGAAGAGAGATTCATAATCTGCTAAGCCCAAACTGGACAACCATTGGCCAACTGATGTCGAAACGATCGGGCTGCTGCTGGTATCGGAACTCAAACCTAAAACAAATATATGTCCAGATTTTCAGAGACAGTTGGAAAATTTTTTATTTTATCGATAAGTTACTTATAGTCCTTTAGTTTGGTTGTCGAGCAAAGATATCAATAATTGGGATATGTCAGTAAACGATTTCTTTCTCGGTCTACTGGACATTAAAATCAATATGATTTATTGTAATAGGAGTGTAGAGCTTCATCAAATATATAAATCTTTTCAATTCCTTTGGCTGTTGACATTCAACATGATTAGTGATGTTAGTAAATCAATATTAATTTATCTAGTGGTTTAAATTAGAAAATGATGCAATAGATGGACTTCTCTACGGAAATAAGTGGAAAATTTGTAAACGAAAGATAAGAATTTATGAAGAAATGTCTATCAACAAGTAATAGGGAAAAATTATTTATTCAGATATACACTCGATAAGTCCTACCTATCTTCTGGTGACGTCTTTTTCGAAGAACATGAAACTACAGCAAAATTTGCTTAAAAGATTCTATTTACCAAAAGGTACCTTTTTGGAAAAAAGAGATCGAGGCGGATTAAAATTTCGCATTTGGAATACATTTCCATTCATTTTTATTACGGTATAAGTGTATATTCTATTCCGTTTTTTCATAAAATTATATCTTCTACTATCCATTTGCTATCATGTATTCCCATT